>APFE031431344.1:108340-129382 GCA_000404065.3 Pinus taeda
AAAACCACCTTAGGCTCAAACGAGGTTAGTATAAAGACACCAGGGTTTGGTTAAACCATTGGGAGATCGATGAGAATGTTGCATTGCAAAACATTAATAACATTAAAAATATTGTTACTTCTAAGTTCAAAGAAAAAATGTGGTGTGAGAAAGATTTAGCAGCTAAAAGAAAATTAAGATATTATAAGGAGGTCATCAACCCCACCCTAGAAGATCAAAAGTATCTCTCTGTTTTAACTAGCTCAAAGAAGAAAATTAATATAGCCAAGACTAGGATGAACGTTCATGAGCTCCATAGTGAAACGGGTCGTTGGGTAGTTCGTAAAACACCATGGATGGAAAGGTTCTGCCATCTCTGTGAGAATACAAACATCGAGGATGAAAATTACTTCCTCTTAGAGTGCTCCGCGTACAACCACATTAGATCTTAGTTTCAACTTCTTTGTTGCAATACTGACCTTCCTAGCCTTTTACGTTGTCAAAATTACAGTGAGCTCAGGAGGCTTCCCTCCAAACTTTTGGAGCATAGGAATAAAATCTTAAATTAAACAAAATAATTCATTTCTTTAGGTTCGATAAACCAAAATTTGGTTTTAGTGGATGTTAACCATCATCATTATCATCAATATTATTTCAAAAATAAAAAATAAAAAAATTACATTATGAAAAAATATAATATATGATATTAATCACTTACTTTATGCATGACTTCAAATGGAAAAACATTACACCCATAGCTACCCAATATCATAATTTAGTTGTTATTTTTGTTAAGCATGGCTAGACTCCAATCTAACTTTTATAAAAATATAATTATAAATTTGAGAACAATTCTTCCCTAATTTATTTTTCACTTAACTTAATTTTATATTAATTAAAATATATTTTTAAAATTTAAATTATTTTTAAAATTTATATATAAAAAATTTATATATAATTAAGTATTTTTTAAATTAAAATATATTTTTTTCTTCTTTTGAAAATTTATTTAAATTAATTATATTTATTTTTATCGGAAAATAAATAAATTCTTTTCTATATACAGTGAAATAACATATAATAAGTTTTTTTTTAAATATTGTTTAATGGAAAACAAATAATTTTATTATATTATATATTAATTAGTGGAATAATATATAATAAGTTTTTTAAATATTGTTTATTTTATAAGAAAATATTTTAAAGATGTTATAAGTGTTTTTATCCATTGGAATTAGTTGAATAACTAGCTATTTTGGGTGTCAACAAGGAACATAACTTAGATGTAGTTGGTGACAACAACGTTGATAATTAGTGTTCATGTTACCTCAAACACCCTCTTCTTGCAGAAAAAAGTCCATTGGATTTTTTTCTTTGGATCTTAGGGATAGAGGTAGAAACAAAAGTGCTAAAATCTATCAATGAAATCTTTCTAAGCTATATAGCATCAAAAACCTTACCTCCATAACACATATTCCTTTATGTACATCTAAAAGTCCTCTAGTAGAAGAAAATACCCAGGTATGGACATTTGCCTCCCATATATAAGGAACAAAGATATAGGCTCCTTCCCTAGATTCTATTCTCCATTAATCCTTCAAATACAACATTAGATCTAGGGATAAAGGAACCCTTGAATTCCATGGGAAAATGGCTTGTGGGGGTTAGGGTCCTTTGATGATAAAGGATAAAAGCCTAACCAGAGAGGGAGGAAGTCTTCCTTATTCATGGTGTAGAAACAAACATCCTTTAAGATTAGATGTGAAAGCAAATTTCATTGGTAGTGGCCTTAGAGAACATGTCCCTTGTGAGGGTCTCAAATGATCTTTATAACACTAAACTATTAAGGGTTGTCCAATCGCTCTAAGAAACTGGATACCAAGAGATTGATAGAGTCCTTAAAACCCTCAATTATCCTGCTTTAGGAGATTATGACACATAGAGAGAAAACAATTATGAAACTTTTCAAATATTTGAGTGGGTGGGATTTAAGCTATATTGATGCCATTTGGAGATCTAGAGGGAACATGACTAGTTGACAAAGGTGTTCCTTCACCCGAACTAACTCTTGGGATTTCAAGTGAAGCGTAGGGATTTTCCTCCTCTCCATGAAATGGGGAAATAAATCTTCGTTTTAAATGATCATGGTATGTACTAAGACACGATGGAATACTAGGACAAGGTTTACAAATTAAAATACATATCGACTAGTCTGGCAATGATAAGGGGATAACTTAACTTCACTTAAGGAGCATCTATAATATAGCGTCCTACAAACACAAATAGACTACTTTTTTTGATACTTCTAAAGGACACTAAAGGAAGAAGACTTGTTAGACCCAAAACTAGCAAAGTTTTCTCCCACCTAGAGAAATAAGAGAACTGGGGATAATAGAATCACTAAGAGGCTAGACCGATTTTTAATTTCTAACGGCTTCTTGGACAAAGTTACCTAGGTAAAATAGTGGGTTTCCTTGGGTGGATAATTTGACCACTATCTAGTTGTACTTGAAATAATTTTGGTACTAGAAAAGCTAACCAATCTCTTCAAACTAAATCTAGAGTGGCTGAAGATGGATGATTTTGTAAGCAAAATAAAATCTTGTTGGAAACCCTATGATTCATCCTCAATGGAATATGCTCTAATACATTTTCAAAAACAATCTTAAAGAGGCAAAGAAGGTAGTACCTTAATGGACTAAGGATAAAAAACAAAAGGATGACAACTTCCTTAGAGATCTGGAAGAAGGGTCAGAGACACTATATAATAGTGAAGGTTTTGGGTATCTATATTAGGCTTAGAAGTTGGAGGTGAAGCTATTGGAAGAAAAAAAAGAGAAACTAATTATTGGAAAAATAAAAATAATGGAGGATCAAGAGTATAACCATATGGCTTCAAGCAAGTGATGAAAATACCAAGTTCTTTCAAAAATATGCAAATAGAAGGAAAAATATTAACTGTATTTGGAAAATTGAGAAAGGAAATGATAGTTGGTAAACAAATTTTAAGGACATTGTTGAAGAAGGGGTTAACTACTTCTCAAACCTTTTAAGGAGGAATTTTTATCTACTATAGTTGCTATCCTACTCATCTCCTAACATTTTTTTTTTTTTTTAAATGAAACAAGTAGAGATTTGTATTAAAAAAACCTTGATTACAAGGTTAGAACCTTTACATATTCCAATCTTCCTTGTGGGTTTGATATTGAGCACAAAGGCTCAATCCAAACCCTTAAAAGAGTTCCCCATGACACAAATATTTCAGTCCCCTTCCAACTAAATATTTTCAAAAAACCCCCAAAATACAAACACATTTACATTCCATTTTTAACTATATTTTTATTTTGATCTAGAATGACTTCTCATTTTCCTTGGAGGTTTTTTTTTTCATTTTGACCCAACTTGAATCCAACTTGTATTTTCTGAAAATCCAGACGAATCGTTTTTCAGCAACTACATTGTATTTTTCTTGAAATCTTCCTCATCTGCCTGATCTTCCCAAGAAGTTTCCTTTTCATTAAGATTCCTTGTGGTTTCTGGAGGTAATCCACTTTCCATTAGGTTTTTTGTATTTGGAAAATTCGGGGAATATTTTCTAGAAACTTGATCTAGGTGGATGTTGGTGGCCACTCGCATATTCGACTTGGACCCCCACCATTGTCTCTTTCAGTTTTTCAGTTTCCTTAATTGTAGCACAATTTACTATTTTTGGCAGTTTTTTGGGTCTTGAACTTCTAGAGCCGTTTTGAGGCCCTAAATGATGTTTTTTGGGAAATATGGGGCCAACATTGCTATTTAATGATTGCTGTCCCCTCAAAAGTTGTAGTCCTCAGATAGATATTTCTAATGAGGTATTGTGTGCATTAAACGAAGGTCGTATGCCAAAGTTACGACCCTGGGAAGTAGATGTACCAATTTACCCAAAAGGGGCCCATAGTTTTGGCGCTTAGTCTCCTAGGGTTAGGTTTTTAGATGTTGGTTTTCCATCGTTTCTCAATACTAAATAGGCCTCCAAGCCTCATTGTAACATAGTTAAGAGGCATGTAGTCACCACATCTCTTCTCAGAGATAAGCTACCATCAGCCAAGCTAGTCTTGCTTCCATTCTGTTTGTAAGCATATTTCAGTATTTGATATTAATGAAACGAAGTGTTATTTCTGCTGCATCTCTATATTTATGGTTATATCTATAATTTTTTGCATTCATGTTTAAGTTCAGATAAGTGGTATTAGTGCGGTCTGCTTTTTCTCTATTTTTCTTTGCATGTCCCCAACGAGGTTGGGATATAAGGAGTTAGAGATCGAATTGGTCGAACCTTTGCAAGACCACCCTCGCAAATCCCAATGGCCTCCCATGGCGGAAGAGAAGAAAGATGAGGGGGGCAGGAGATCCTTTCAAAATCTTGCTCGAAGAAGCCCTTGAGTGACAAAAGAACATGATGGTGGACAAATTTGCCCAAATCCTTCATCGGCTACCCAAGGGCGACACATATCCTTCCAACAGCTACTCTGGAAGTGCCACACCCTTTAAGGTACAAGTTAACTTTGACATCCCCATATTTGAGGGTCAGGTACATGTAGACGTTGTAGATAAATGGTTAAATATGCTAGAATGATATTTTTGTGTTCATGATTTTTCCAACTGGGAGAAGATTACTTTGCACTTCTCAAAGTTCCCCCCCACATCAAGGACTAGTGGGAAACCTATTGTGAGAAGAAGCACGAAAGTGCACCCTTACTATTTTCAGTTGCACCCACTTGGAATTAGTTCCGGGATGACATCATGGAGCAGTACTACCCTGTTGCGAACTATGAGGATAAATACATAAAGTGGATCACACTGCGGTAGAGAAGGGACCAAGACATGCCGAAGTTTACCAATGTTTTTCATACCCTTCACATGAAGTTGGGTATCAAGGATTCTGAGAAACATTTGGTACTCAAGTACTGCAACTGCCTACACAAGTACATCCAGGATGAGATGGAGTTCATGTACATCTCCTCGCTCGGCACGACATATCGATATGCTGTCAAGATTGAGCATAAGTTTAAACATAAAAAGTGAGACTTTGGATCTATGAATCTGAAGCAAGGGAAAGGTGCCCCTAAACTGTAGAGCAAAGGGAAAAGACAAGGCGAGGCAACCCAGGATAACCCACCAAAGCCAAAAGAAAAGAACAAGACCACGAAGACAAAGAAGGACACGAGAAAGTGGTGTGAGTTCCATAAGAGCTCCACTCACAACACAAGTGAGTGTCGGGCCAAGCAGTGGCTAGTGGCTGAGCTGAACGCTTCCAATTCAGATGCATGTTATGCCTCTGAGTCAGGATCCGATAAGGGGAATGACGAAGGGAATCAGATCATTAACACAGAGCCTAGTGCCACTGTGGCCACCACCAAGATCTAGAAGATTGAGCTTGAAGATCCAGAGGAGGGGGAACACCAATTCCACTCATAGATGTGGGTGAAGGGTTCTCCGCTGCAGTTCATTGTCTATAGAGGGAACCAAAAGAACCTCATTTTAGCAGAGGTCATGAAGTGGCTGAGCCTACTCACTATAGCACATCCACAACGGTACACCATCAAGTGGCTGACCCTACCCACTATAGCACATCCACAACGGTACACCATCAAGTGGCTTCACCAAGGATGAGATCTCTGCATCAGCCAACAATGTTTCCTTCCCTACAGCATCAAGCCCTTCACGGATGAGGTACTGTGTGAAGTTTCTCCTCTTAAAGTTTTTGATGTATTATTAGGACAACCATACTTATGGAAGCGACATGAGGTATATGAGTCTAGACCCCACTCTACTATTATTTATTTGGGTAGTAATTTATACAAGATACCGTAGGTAGCGCCGCCTACTGCCATCTCTTTGATCTCTGCTAAGAAATGCAATAAGATCATCTCCAAGACTGGGAAATTCGTTTTCTTTCTGATTCACTCTCACAGTAAGGGTAAGATCGTAGCCACATCCATGGCCCCTAGGAAGGGTTCCTCCACGCAGCAGAAGTAGGTGGGTATGGTCATGGAATAATACAAGGGCATCTTCTCCTCACCCACAAGGGTACCCTTGCACTCTTAGGTCAAGCATTGACCAATCTGACTCTCGGAGCACCTCTACCCAATAGGACGATATATCGCCGCTCCATTATGGAAAATGAAGAGATCAATTGGAAAATCCATGATTTTTTGCAAAAAGGGCACATCCGACTAAGTTCCTTCCCTTGTGGGGGCCCAATTGTACTTGTATAGAAGAAGGATGGGATATGGAGGCTCTACATTGATTATCGGGCACTAAACAAAATCACTGTTAGGAACATGTATCCAATCCCACAGATTGATGACCTCCTGGACCAACTCAAGAGGGCCAAGTATTTGAGCAAGATCGATATGAAGTTTGGTTATCACTAGGTTCCAATAGAGCCCACAGATATATGGAAGACAACCTTCAAATCCAAGGAAGGCCTTTTTGAATGGTTGGTTATGCCCTTCAGGTTGATAAATGCCACTGCTACTTTTATGAGGCTAATGGATGACAACTTGCGTCCCTTCACCAAATCATTCATGGTTTTTTATCTGGATGACATCCTCATCTTTAGAAAGAGTTGGGAAGAACACTTGCAACACATTTGGTAGGTCCTTCAAACTTTGGCAACACAAACTATGTGCCAACTTGGAGAAATGTACCTTTGGCATGAGCCAGATCCAATATTTGGGTTACATCATAGATGCGCATGGTGTGCATGTGGATCCGACTAAGGTCCAAGTCATTCGGGATTGGCCAGCTCCGACCACTCTAATAGAGCTTCACAACTTTTTGTGCCTTACAAATTTTTATTAGAGGTTCGTGTTGGGATTCTCCCATATCACTTGGCCTTTGAGTCAAATTACTAAGGGTGGGACGAGAGAAAAGTTTTCTTGATTCGAGTCCCAACAGAAGGTGTTCGTTGAGTTGAAGCACTAACTCTGCTCTGCACTGGTACTCACACTGCCAGACCAACAACAACCATTTGAAATCGAGACAGATGCCTTAGACTATGTTATTGGTGTAGTCCTCACCCAACATGGGCATCCAGTGGCTTATCATAGTGGGACACTTTTCGATACAATTTGGAAGTACCCCACCTATGATAAAGAGATGTATTCCATCGTGCAGGCTTGTCAGCAATGGAAGCATTACATTTTGGGGAAGGAGATGGTCATCCACACCGATTACCAACCTCTTTAGTTTATGCAGACACAAGGGAAGTTGCAGAAAAATCGCCATAAGAAGTGGTATACATATATACAACAATTCCACTTGAACATTAAATACGAAAAGGGTAGCACCAATAATGTTGCAAACTACCTCAACTGACCCCCAGTTGTAATAATGGCTACTATTCTAAACTCTTGTCACTACGAGACCTTTGGGTGGCCGCAACTATACAAAAATGATCCAGATTTCACCTCCACATACCGGATACTAGTAGATGGAAAACAAGTTCCCAATTTCCACCTCCAGGACACATTATTATGCTACTTGGGCCACCTTTGTGTTCTTTCAAGTGAGCGTGCCAAGCTGATTTAGGAGGCACACTACAGTCAGGTCACAAGACACTTTGGTGTGGAGAAAAATGTGGTTTTACTACAAAACTACTTTTATTGGCCCAAACTATGATTGGATGTTGGGAAATATATCAGATCCTGCACTACCTGTGCCATCGCCAAGCCAACCATCAAGAAGTAAGACCTATATAATCCTCTTCCTACTCCCAGCCAATTGTGGGAATCTATCTCCATGGACTATATGCCTGGCCTCCCTTATACCAAGCATGGTAATGACTGTGTATTTGTGGTCGTGGAAAGATTTTCTAAGATGACTATATTGGCGGCCTACAAGAAGAGTATCACAACAGAGGAAACTACCAAACTCTTCTTTGAATGAGTATGGGTACATTTTTGGATCCCGTGGACCATCGTAACAGATTGGGATAGTAGGTTCCTGAGCACATTTTGGTCAAGCCTCTAGATACTATTGGACACCAAGCTCACCAAGTCGACTGCGTTCCATCCCCAGATTGATGGCCAGATGAAGGTCGTCAATAGGCTGATAATGCACATACTCCACATGTACAATTCCAAGCATCAATGAACATGGGATGTGATTTTCCCTATGTGCAACACAATTATGATAGAGCTCTCCATAGATTGACTGACCGTAGTCCCTTTCAAGTGGGTCTCGGATTTCAACCATTGTGTCTGATTAATATTGCCATGCCTCATGCAACTACACAGATAGAATCCACACATGTAATGTCCAAGGCTGATAAAGCGACCATATTTATTGAATGCATCCAACACATCTGCGAACAGGTTCATGACATCTTGGAGAATTCAAATTCCAAGTACAAGCAACGACATGATCAACATCGGGTGCCACACACGTTTAAGGTGGACGACAAAGTTTGGTTGCATTTGCAGAAAGAATGCCTTTCCGGAGCCCATCAGAAGCTCAGACCACTCTAGTATGGTCCTTACACCATTACCAAGGTTGTGGGAGATAATTATTTTGAGCTCAACATTCCCCCATTCCTAGCTTGCACCCAATCTTCAATGTGGATAGCCTTCGACCATACTTTCCACCATTACTGGACACATCAGACATTGTAGAACAACTCACATCAATAGAGTTAAACCCAGACTGCATGGAACAAACCACAACTGATCGGATTATGGGGACACAGGTCAAGAACACCCACTAGCAGAAGAACCAACTATATCAGGTTGTCAAAGCTATCCAACTCCTGCACCAAGGCAAGTGGTTCATCAGGGACCAAGTTCAGTAGAAGTTTCACCATCTCATGGAGGCACTCAACGCAATGGAGACCATTTCTTCCTAAGGGAGGAGGACTAATCCAGGTGGATGTTGCTAGAGACCTTCCTATTCCACTTGGACCCCCACCACTGTCTCTTTCAGTTTTTCAGTTTCCTTAATTGTAGCACAATTTACTATTTTTGGCAGTTTTTCAGGTCTTGAACTTCTTGAGTTGTTTTGAGGCGCTAAACGATGTTTGTTTTGGGAAAAATAAGGCCAACATGGGTCATTGACCCATGTTGGCACCTCAAGAGTTTTATTCCTTAGATAGATTATTCTAACGAGGTATTGTGCTTGTCAAACGAAGATCATATGCCAAAGTTACGACCTTGGGAAGTTGATGTACCAATTTACCTAAACGGGGCCCATAGTTTTGGCGCTTCATCTCCTAGGGTTAGGGTTTTGGATTTTTATGGTTTTCCATTGTTTCTCAATAATAAATAGGCCCTCGAGATTCATTTTAACATAGTTCATAGGCATGTAGCCACCACATCCCTTCTCAAAGATAAGCTACCATCGCCCAAGCCAGTCTTATTTTCATTTTGTTTGTAAGCATATTTCAGTATTTGATATTAAGGAAATGAAGTGTTATTTTTGCTGCATATCTATATTTATGGTTATATCTGTAATTTATTGCATTCCTATTTAAGTTCAGATCAAAACTAGAGGATCCAGATTGGCAAACGAATTTTCCTACTCAAATTCTATTGTTGCGGCTGTGGATTCTTTGACTGAATCTACTTCCTTCTTGTGATTTGGTTCTTTTTTTCTTCAATATCTTCTTCATTGTATACCATATAGTGGTCTCCTTGTGCACCTTCTCACCATTTGAGCTTTCAGGGTTTTCTTCGATCTTTTTTATTCTGAGGACGCTTGGGGAAATTTTTAATGACATGCTCCATTTTGTATCATGATCTACACCAAAATGAGATATTCTCGTAGTCGAGCTTTTGGACCCATAAAATTAATATTATGGGAAAATACTTGTTAAAGTCAGTCTCCACACAGATCTAGACCTAAGTAGTCTTTTTTTTTTTTTTTTGGATCCAGATCATAAACAAAAGGACAACCTATCTTGTTTTGATTAATTAGCAAATCAACCAGGAAAAAACCTAAGCAATTTCTTTAAAGAGATATAGTTCTCAAAAAACATTAACAAAGCACTCAAATGAGTTTAGAAGAGACATAACACAGTCTAAACAAAGATAATGACATTTCCAGAAAAACAAACTCAGGTATGGGTTGAAGCAAAAGCCAAATTTTCAAAAATTCTTAAGGCTTGCACAGGTAAACACTACAAAATAGAGTGCATGCACCCGTTTTATAAGGTGAAACTGTTGCAGAAATGTGCTTTGCAAGTGAATGAAAACAACACAGGGGTAAAAAACTCAAGAAAAAATAAATTCAAAGAATCAACCACACAGATCTAAAAGGTCATTAATTTATAAAGACTCGGGTCAAGACGGATCAAAAGAATCATAAAGCAAAACTAAGGAAAAAGACGAGAACATAGACGTTCCCCAATGGAGTTGCCAATTTGTTAAACCAGATAAATCCCTCTTTTAGATAAGAGCGATCTCCCTAGATCCTTGGAAACTAGAAACAAGCAAGACAATTGAACTAACCCTTTCCCGAAGTTGATCTTGTTTGAATTATAAGAATTAAAGCTGATGGATGAGCCTCTTACCTATTTTAGGAAATTCCCGATAAAGATCCCTTGTTGTGATTCGATGTAGCTCCTCAATGCTTGATAAGACTTGCAAACATCGACCATAAAAGGATCAAAAGCACATGCAATATAATAATCCAAACAACTTAACCTAATGATCAAGGAAATTAGGAATTGAATTTTCCTTAATAAACATTATAAACAATTATAAACCATTCATCATTCAAATAAGACAAATCAATGGGAGAAAATGTTCATTTGTATTAATCAAAGATTAAGAGGAGCCTTACAACCTTCACCTTGATGCCATGGTCCCTCCAAAATGCCTTTAATCTCCTCCTTAGATGACAAGCTTTCCAATTTCAATCTAACAACATAAGTTTATCTTTTTTGAGTTCTGACCTCCTCAACCCCTCTACCCTCTAGTGATTTTATAGGCCAAGAGGAAGAAGTGTCAGATCCAAAAGAGGAAGATGAGACTCCTTAATTGAGGGATTAGGTTTCCATGAGAAAAGGGATTAATATGCACCATCTGAGGGTTATAGTTCAAATAGTCATCACCTAGAAGCTTTTAGTTGGGAAATATTTGACCAACTATGTTTTTAGAATGTACCTTTTTTTTACTTTCTTGAATTCACCTGCACGGGTTTATAGTGGCAGACAATGCTCAACTCTGTGCTGTTCTCAAAGTTAATTCCAGCGAATGTGCAGGAAAATCTAGAAAAATTAGTGCATGTGGAACTTAACAAGGTGTGACAACTATTTTCCCCAAATTTCTCATCTACTTCAAGATATTTTGGGTTGTTTGACTTCTGAGGGAGCTGATTCAAACATGTTCACAAATAGTAAAAAGACCCATAAACTTATCCAGTGTCATGGTAACAAATTGACATGTAACAGATTGCCCCCTAAAGTGCGAAGTCTATAAAATAAGTTTAAAAGATTGAAACACTTTATCATTCCAAGGATCAGATCAGAGGCAATGGTCGGAAACCTGCAGGGAACATTCAAGGATTACAATGCAAATATGTATCAAAAGTCATCTTTGAGGTAGGCATTCCCATACTCAGAGTAAAGCGAACTCAATGAACAAGCATGGAAAACCCAAAATCATATAGATAGTAGACACAACATGGGCATAGCCATGTGTTATAAATAGGTCTTCATAATCATGAATATAAAATATCCTCACAACTTGGATTGATGGAACTAGATCCAGGGTCTTGATATCCATCTCTCAACCCACAATATGAATCTAACCATGCGAGTGAATATTTAGAAGTCGAACATGGCAGAAACCACTTGATTACTGGTCAATGATGTGAATCGTTAACAAGCGCAAGAGAAACCACCAATAATGACAATGGTTCTCAAGGTACTTCTAGTACTATATATGAAGTGCGAATAGGTGATCTAAAATCGAACACTCATAGAATCATTCAATCGTAGGCCAATGATGAGAACCTATCATCGAAGGTGAGAAACTTGCCATTAAGGAATGTAGGTCTCAAGGTACCAAAGGTTTCTAGATCAACTTCCTAGATAATGAGCTGAAGTCGATAGGAAGTGACCTGTTGTAGGAAATCCTATGACATGAAACATAATGTCAAGATTTGAAATAGTTTTCAAGGACTAACTCAAGGATGGCTGACATGATTGAAGGCTAGAATTTGTAAAGGGATTTTGAACTAAGGTTGAACTTCTCTTGAACACATAATGACACGACAATTGACTTGGTGACTTAACAATAATACCAAAAACCATGAATACTTTCAAATGAGGTTTGATTAATTGTATGACAAATGGATTTCCCAATCTATACATGAGTGTGACAGAGTGCCGAGTTCAAGAGTGACATGCTACCTTTAGAAATGATAATGTAAAATGGCCACCTTTTCCCAATTTCCCCCCACCATTACTGGCAAGTACCTCTTTATTTTTTACAAGCTTGAGGAGGATAACACATGCTTGGACTGTAAGCTCATCCTTCAGATGAGTCCATCGAAGTATTTTTAACGAACCCTAAGAAGGAATGGTTTGGTCCCGTTATGCTTAACGGGTCCTATACTATTTAGTTTTTACGAGTCCAGTAAAGGAGTAACTCGATGTCATTTTCTTTTAAAGAGTTTGAAAACGATACACAAAGAAAACTCATGTAGCTCTTTTACCGTAGAATTTTAATAAGGCTGGAGAAAGTAAAGCTCGACAATTTTTTTTAGAGAGTGAGAAGAAAAACATAAGTAGACTCCATCAAGTTCTTTTTCGTAAGTTTTAGTCTCTCACGTTTGAAAAAGGATAAAATAATACAAGTGAGAACTCTATTGACCATGTTCGGTCAACGTATACCTTTTTCGTAAATAGTCCTAACTTAGTTCGTAAAAGGGGTAAACTTATACTGAGTGGATGATTGTTCATTTATTTTTACAAGTTCGAACACGCAAGTACTTGACAATCTCTTCGTTTTGAAAGAGTCTGAAAAGGGCTTAAAAGAAGACTCCATGATTTTCACTTTTCACAATTTTTTAAGAGCATGAAAAGTGATAAAAGTCTGCTAAATAGTCAAAATGATTCATCCTTGCTTTGTAACCTATCCTGCACATTCAAACTCAATAAATCGTCATAACTGCTCGACAATATCATTTCCCCTCTCAAAAGGTTTTAAATATAAAAAATAATATTTTTTAGCTTCAAAAACCATATAAAAGTGGGAACAGTAAATTATTTTCACCATTTGCATTTTTACCATTTGAGAGCAGAGAGAGGAGTTTTTACCACCAGAATTCCAGGACTATTCCGAGTTGACTGGTGGATGAAATTGCACACCACTTCTTCCAGGTAGAAGATCTCTCTTTAACTTAGATTTTCATTTGTTTAAAATTCCATTTTAAGCTTCCAATTATTTTTTTGTAGAAAAATTATGTTTAAAAATGTGCACTCGGACCTGCACTAGTTCCTTTCAATTGGGCCCGCGCGAGTAGGTAAAATTTTTCTTACAGAAAATCATGGCCTACGCAGAATTTTTCTTGTAATATCCATGTAGTTGCACCCTGTCTATAAAATAGTAGCTGCGAAGGCGGTGAGGGTTTATTTTTAAACAAGATTTGGGCCTAAAACAAAATAAGTGGAGTGAAAGAGAGAATGAAGCCAATGATTTGGTAGCTTTTTTAAATCCAACTACCATGCAGACTCTAAGAACTTGTGGCCTCCTGAAATACTGGCTCATTTCTGGGATGAAAGCTCAAGTAGATTTGATAACATGGCTGGTAAGAAACTGGAATGTCCAGGAACAAAGTTTTGTGATCACATAACATCGCATTACCTTTGATGCTGATGACATCTATTTCTTGACTGGGCTATCTCATCGCGGAGTCAACATTTCATTATTCAGATAGAGGACATGAGGAGATACTACTGATGGGTATCTATGATGATTTTGTAGGGGTGCACCACCCAAGGATGACAGGATTGATATTCAGACCATCGAGCTCCTACCCCTAAGGACCATTACTTTAATCATTAACAAGTTGTGTGGCATCACTGCCCTTCATTTAGCCACATGGGCATAGATGCAGATTGTTGTGGAATGCTGGGAATCCACAGTGTTCAACTGGTGCGAGGCAGTGGTGGTAAACATGAAGGGACAACTGACTAGATGCAAGAATGGGAAACTGAATAATTTCGGTTACAATACCATTCTTGTTGCTTTTTCCCTAGAGAGGATTCCTCTTCTCAGGCCATAGTAGATTCTAGTAGATGAGGGAGGGCCTAGGGATCCATGCATGATGAGGTGGGTTGTACTGATGGCACGTCATGGAGGCGATGGACTAGTAGTGAGGTATACTCCAGAGTTTTTTGACTGGCTAGGCCAACAGATTGTTCCGATCGAGGACTTTCCATATGCCAGGATGGATTACAGAGTTGATTTCGATATCCCACTTCTAGCTAGAACTCAGTAGGGTGATCTAGGTGATAATTTTTCATTTTGACATATTTCCAATTTTTAAAATTTTTATGTGTTTTTGTCTTCAAAGGATAATTATCCGAAATGCATGTGCAGACATGGGCCCAAATTGACCAACAGGGTTGAGACGATTTAACAGACGAGGCAAGTAGCCTATAGCAGTTGCGACAGCTAACTTGAAGGCAGAAGATATATTGCCAGAGCTGGAACATAACCTTGAGAAGTTGACTTCGAATATCATGGAGACTGGGACGAATGACATTCCTCGTGCTTATTAGAGAAATGTAGTTGGGGTTCCAGGGCCACTTAGACGTTTGATGTGTCGAGTTGCTTGTGCTGTCGTTTGCTATCATGAGAATCATCATGCTTAACTGTTCTAGTTTCTAGTACCACATTTAAATTTTTGGTGTTAGCGTATTCGGAAAATAAAAGGCCACGAGGCCTTATGTCCTCAAATGACATATTTTGTAGACACACTTTAATACAACTCTATTTTAATGAAAACAAACTACTTTTGCCTACTATTTATCTTGATAAATGTATGAAAGAATATTGCTTTTAGTTTACAAATTCAAAAAATGTCTATTTAACACATGATTCACCAATGCATGTGTCAATGTGTTTAAATATCTCAGAATGTGTTGATATTCGATATAATCAAATTGCCTTTTCAAAAGGCGGGCCGTAAAAACACTCTTAACATTGTTGGACTCCTTGCTATATAGACACCGTTTAAATTTTATACCATGAGCTGTGAATCTAACCTAACGATCAAACACTGGATACCAAATGTGATGTCATCAGCTAATAGCTCAATGACTGCGCTATATTCCGTTATGTTATTTGTTGCTTGACCAAGACATATTCCATGAATATAGACTAGTTCATCACTGGGTGAATAGATAACCCAGGCTGCAGAAGATAAAGTCCGAGTACTACGATTAGTGCCATTAGTAAAGCCAATGTCTGAGAGAACGTTGACATCTGCAAATTAAGTGCAAAATTAGAAAATTAGGAGAAGTAGTAGAAAATGTGAAAAACATTAACTATCACACACCTAAAAAATGGTAAATAATGTATAGATCTCCACCAAAATTTTATGCATAATATTTCTTTATATAAAGACCATTTCTAGGCTTTCCCAAAGGAATACCATCATGATCAACCAGCTCATAGGCTCCTTTAACTAATATGCGTTTTATGATGTAAGGGTCATGCCACATGGGTTCGAACTTTCCCGCGCCTAACTTGTCGTGAGCTTGATCATAAACCAGGACTAGGTCACCTTCTGAATATGAACAAGGATTAACATTTTGATCAAACTGATCTTTGACACATTTTTTGTGAGCCTCCCTAGCCAGTGTAGCTTCACAACGATTTTCATCTAAATGTGCTGAATGTACAAAATGTTCTTCGTCTGCAGAGGTAGAAGGTAGTAATTCGATAACTAGTTTCAGGGATGGGATTTCACATTTAATGGGTAACACTTCTTCCAATCCATAAAAAAGTTGGAAAGGAGTAAAACCCGTCGATGTTTTTGCAGTAGTATGGTAAGCCCACAGTGCTGAAAAGAGCATAAAATTCTAGTCTCCTTTATGAATACCAACTATCCGTTTAATAATATTGGTTAAAACTTTATTGACAACTTCAACCTGACCATTAGCTTGTGGATAGTAAGGAGTAGAGAAATCATGGCATAGGTAAAGTTGTGTGAATAGTTCAACCATCATAAAGTTACAAAAATGGCTACCATGATATGTAATAATGGCTTGTGGGACACCAAACTGACCAATCACATGATTGAAAATGAAACCTGCTGCAGTTTCACCGTCGTCTCTATATGTAGGAAACGCCTTGGCCCATTTTGTAAAGTAATCAAATGCAAGGATAATATACACATGCCCCTCGACTGAGTGAGGGTTACAAGTGACGGAATCACTGCCTTTGGCAAAAGGACTGACAACTATGATAGGGTGAAGAGGAGCTAGAGGTGCTCGCATTTTGCGATCGTAGATTTGGAAATTATGGCATTTAAAGACTGTAGTAATGCAATCTTAAAAAATTGAAGGCCAAAAATAACCAAAACGTAATATCTTTTGGGCGGTAGCATACCCAGACATATGACATCCACATGCTCCAAAGTGGTAGTCATTTAATGTTTTTTTGGCCTGTTGGAGAGTCAAACAACGTCGGAACATAGAATCGATACCGCGACGATAAAGAGTGTCACCAATAATATTGTATTGCTGGGATTGGTATCAGATTCGATGACGATCAATTTTAGATAACTCGGGCCTAAAAGTTTGAGTTTGGAGATATATAATGATATCTCCATACCGCGGATCTGATGTACTAATAAGAAAGAGAGATTCGTAATCAAAAGAATCTTCTGATACAATTTCTATATCAGTATGAGGAAAGTCATACAATAGTTCAACGAAAATCAAAGATTTCTTTGATTTATATTTTTCAAATTCCAAATCAAGCTCTTGTAAGATAACTATCCACTTGGAGTATTTGCCTCCTAGCAATTGCTTAGTGAGAATATACATCACAGGGTTGTAATCTGGAATGACAGTTGTTTTTCGGAGAAGCATATAGTGATGGAGTCATTGCACAACTTGTACAGCTTCCAAGGCTAGCTTCTCCACATGTGCATATTTAATATCGGTTTCAGTGAGACTTCTACTCAAATAATAAATCACATGTTCGCTGATAGAATCATCCTCTTGGACTAACACCATGCCAATAGTGGCATCAGACGTGACTAAGCACAAAAAGTAATCTTGATGATAGTCAGGTGGATGTAGTAATGGTGCATTATTTAGTGCATTTTTTAATGCATCAAAATATTTATCAGAAATCTCATCCCAAAAAAAAGGAATGCCCTTTTTAAACAGTTGAGTAAAACCCTGGGTTAGTTTGACATAATTGTGGATGAATCTACGGAAAATGTTTGCTTTCCCTTGCAAACTTTGGAGTTGAGTAAGGCTAGAATGAGCAGGAAAATTCAGAATCGCCTCCACCTTGAGGGGGTCAACACAAATTCCTTCTTTCAAAATGATAAAACTTAGAAGCTGACCTGATTTAACACAAAAGGCACATTTGTGCGGATTCAAGTGAATATTATAATGCCCGCACCTAATGAAAATTGCTCTTAAGTGAAATGCGTGATCTTGCCTTTTCATTGGATGAGCTAGTAGGTCATTTAAATAGGGCTAAACAATATGATTGATATCATGGAATGCATAAGACATTGTTCACTGAAAATTTGCGCCAACATTTTTCAGGCCAAATGGGAGCTTGCAATAAGCAAAAGTTCCCCATGGGCATGTAACTACAGTTTTGTACTGATCGACAGAGAGTATGTTTATCTAATTGTAGCCAGAAAATCCATCCATGAATAAAAAAATTTCATTCCCGGCACAGTCATCGACAATTTGGTCGATATACGGAGTTGGATAATTGTCTTTAGGACAAGCTTTATTAATATCTCTGTAATCAACACATACTTGAATAGTTCCTTGTTTTTTATAACGGGTACAATGTTTGATACCCAATTAGTCAAAGGAATGAAGTAAATGAATCTTGCTTTCAATAAATTTTCAACCTCAGTTTTGATAGCAACAAATTTTCGTGGATGTATAGGACGTAATCATTGGTTAACAAGCTTAGCATTTAGATAATTTTTTATTTCATGTACAACTATTCTAGGTCGATTCCTGGCATTTCTTCGCATGACCAGGCAAGATGTCACATGATTCCTGAAATAGGGCTTTGTAAGTTTGAATCTCTTCTATAGAAAAAGAAGCTCCTATAAGGATATTTTCAGCTATCTCGGGTTTCACTGAGATATCTTTGGGTATTGTTGTTGATCTATTCCCTAAATTCTGTTCAGAATTGGAGGAAAGGGTAGATATTGGACATTGAAGATCACTAAAAGTCTCAGATGAAAACATAGATGAGAAATCATTCTCAATTTTGTCAAAGGATGGCAAGAAGGTTGAATGATGATGAGTGTCGTTCCATGGAATTTCATCCAAGGTCATAACTTCCATAATCCCTTCATCAACTAAGAAATATGTGTTAAAAGGATCAAGCAAATAGATTGGTTCCAAGCATGACAAATGAGAATATTCATTAATAATCATATTCATTCGATTGTCTTTAGATGTTGATGAGTTGGAAAAGGTCTGAATTACCTCATAAGCTAACTCAAAAGGGCTACGAGGCATCTCACTACCATGTAAGACCATTTCTGACTCTGAAGGTACTTTTCACGGATCTCCCGATTCAAAAGTACTTGATGTAATCATATTAATCTGGGCATCATTATGAGGGAAATTGGGAGGAGGGAATGCAAAATTTCCCATCAAAGATGAGTCTTTGAGAAGACCAACACCAACTTCTTCATATGGAGTCGTTGATTTTCCAACAAAAGGCACACTACCAATGGAATTAGGGTCTGAGGTATAGTAGGATAATTGGTCTACCTTCACAATTCTTCCTTTGTGATGAAACATGATCATCCTAAATTATGACAAGACTACTTGTTGGGATAGGGTCCCTAGGGTCAGTTAACCCAAATTTTGTCTAAGTTTTTGTAAAATATGTAAAGTCTCCACAAAATGTGGAAGCAGAGCACACAGGTACATAGGAGTCAAAGGGATCTTAGCCCCTTGTTTGGATAAATAGATAAGTCAGTTTTAAGACTCACCCATGGTCCGCAGACCATGGTATTGTATTGAGAAGGCTATATATTTTGAGTCATAGCGAGTCTAGAAGTAGTAGCTGAGAATGAGGAATCAAGATAGAGACTGTTTTGGGCGAGTGCTAAGGCAAGAAAGCTCTGCTTCCTGTACTTAGGCGAGAAGGGGAAGGCTCCTACAGTTGAGTGAGTAGGAGGCCTTGGTAAGTCTGCAGCTGAGTGCCAAACCCCTACAACTGAGTGCGCAGGGTAGAAGAGTCTGTAATATGAACATTAAACATTAATAAAGACTGATTTTGAAGAATTACTATGTAATATGAGCATTTCTGTTGATATTGTTTATGTTATATTCTATCGCTTGATGAAATGTTTTCATGAAATAATGAATGAAGGCTGAGCAAACCACTTGAATTTGTCTTATCTATGCATGATTTAAGTAGTTATCTAGTTTCGTAAAGATAAGAGTTATTTATGTTATGTTTTCTAATGAATTGAATAGATCTATGTGAACTCAAATTTAGGGTTACTTATTGATGCATGAAAGTAGATACATTATCTGTTCAAGGTCCGCAAAGACTAATCGTAGACCTTCATGAAGGTCTAGAATCCACCTTACTCTGGTTATAGTAATGAGCCCTAGAAGGTGACTGAGCTGCGTGAAGGCATATCTGAAATGTTAGAGCCTAAGAACCACTTATCACATGTCCCTGGATGTAGAAGCCTGGTTCTAGCATCCCCCTAATACTGCTTTGGGTGAGATTACAACCTCCGCTATGCAGGTTGTTTCCGAAAGGGCTAATAGTTAGGGTTTTGTTGGTTGGTGTGAATAACTCTGAACTTGGGTCAGGCCCCCTTAAGCCAACAAATGGTTTCATTGCCGGGACTGGGATCTATCTGAGAGATGTGTGAAAAATGGTTTCCTTACAAAGAAAGAGCTTGATAAGTGGATTGATCGAAAATCGCACGCGTTTGTGGCTTAGGAGAATAGGAGCCCTAAACTATCCAAGGAGCAGAGGTTGTAAAGATTTTTGTACACTAATGAGACTGACATGTTCTTCTATTTCTTCCATAAAGAACTATATGAGTGGTTGCCAAAATTGGCTGATAGTCAAGGGACATGAAGGCTTGAAGGCCTTACAGTGTGGACTCCTAAATTGGTGCGACGTATGGAAGAATAAAAAAGAAATATCATGCGGGCTATGGATCACTTGGTTGATCGCACATTAGGGGGTTTTTTGACTTATTTCACTATCGATAGAAATATCACCTATAACGAAGCGAAGCGAAAGATCTTTAAAGGACCGCTAGGTAAGTATTTGAAATCATTGAAGACTTCGATTAAAATGCTGCTATGTGAAAAGAGGGTTATACAGTTGCATTGATGTTTGGGGCTACGTGAAGTGGGAGATTCTTTAGAAGAAATGGAGGATCCAACCCAGAATATAGTTCGCTCATTGAACCCCCTTCAAGCGACGACAAAGGGACAATGCTGACTACATCATGAAGTGCAGTGTAGTTAATTATGTAGGGTATTCCGAGGATACCTCATCCATCCACTCCACCTCCACCTCCACCTCCCCCTCATACACCTATGCCTTCACCCCATCCACCTCCACTTCCACCATTCAACATGGCGAATACAATGAAGATGTCGATTTTTAAAAGAAGATGGACTAAAGACTAAGAATAATTTTTGTTTGTCGCAGATGCTGTTTGGATAACACAACAAATTGTGGATGATAATATTAAGAAACAATAGTTGGTACAACCTTATAGGACCGTGCATTAACATGTTATATAAAGTGTTGGGTTGTGTTATATTCTTTCCACGACTAACCTATGTAGTGAACCGGGGGGTTAGAG
>APFE031431344.1:134347-176583 GCA_000404065.3 Pinus taeda
GGTATTGGATGCTTCGGCATGTATAAATATGTATGTAACATTGAAAGGAACATAATGAAAAATCAAGCTGGTAGTCCCGGTTTTGGGATCCAGTGGGAAATCTCTGTGTATACGTGTTTTATGTGTTATGTCTCGCATTTTTATTTTTCCTGTGATTTAGAATTCGTATGCAGGTAATTTCTGTACGGGGTTAAAACCTACATAAAGTATTGCACTGATAACCCCAACACGTCATTAGCAGATACCCAGATAGCTTTGAACAAGGAGTTCAACAAGCCTAAGTCAGAGGCACAGTTAGTAATTGAATTTAAGGAAATCCGATAGAAGGTCGATGAGACACCTTGGGACTTTGATCAGAGGTAGAAATTCCAGATCAGGTAGGCTAATATGCAAATCTCAGATACCTAGCATCGTGACTAGTTTATAGCATCACTCCTGCCACATTTAAGAATACCTCTGTCACAACATAAAATAACATTACAAGCAAAAGCCTTAGAGATCACGATGAGGCTGGATGCATCACCTATTCATGATACGAACCTTGGGTACATCAGATTCATTCGCAACTATAAAGTCTGCACTTGGATTTGTAGATCTTGAAGAAAGGAAGGGAAGCTCAACCGGAGGTGCACGCTGAGATCTCGTGTCTAAAATGTAAGAGTCGTGGACATTATAAGAACCATTGCTCGGTCTTTAAGAATTATATTATAGGGGGAGGGCCTGTACCCCGGAAGCTTGAGAATAATGTTGGAACGATTAGGGGAGTTTCGCTGTGGTGCGCTATTTGTTAGGTTACAGGACAACATGCTACTGATAACTGCCATCTATTGCAAAAATTTGTATAGACCCTGGAGCAGTTATTTTTCAATTTCTATAAGTCTATAGGACATGATGAAAGCCATTATAGGAGTTATGAGTTGATGATGGATAGGACCCCTACCTACATGATGCAGACAAAGAATTGGCCTCATGATTAAGGTGTAGGAGCATCGCGCGGAAGAATCCAAGGCTGAGGATGAGGAAGAGGTGCTAGACCAAGTCGAGTGTGTGGGCAGGTAATTTGCTATAATTGCAATGAAGCAAAGCACTTCATGCAAGATTTTACAAATCCCACACACCCCTCATGTTAGTATTGTCGAAAGTTTGACCATGTCATAGAAGAATGCCTGGTCCTTATGGAAAAGATGAAAGAAAAGAAGGTGCAGCCCGAACAACCTACACAGTACATTCAGATGATGAGGGTTGTGCCCCACGAAGAGGATCAAAACATAACTATTGTGTTGAGAAGTGGTATAGTGACTGGCACAAATAAAGGTAAGCAGCTTGAGGAAGACGAATGTGTATGCAAGGCGGCTGAAAATGAAGTTGACTTTGATTCAAATCATGCTAAAGAAACTTTCTTGGAAGCAAAGAAGAACTTCGCTGAGGCCTCCACCTCAGGAAGTCAGGAGAAAAGGCTGGAGACTAATGCTTCACAAGAAGTAGATCCTGGAAGCAAAGAAGAACTTCGCTGAGGCCTCCAACTCAGGAAGTCGGAGAAAAGGCTGGAGACTAATGCTTCACAAGAAGTAGATCCTTCAATAATAGCTACCTTTCTAAAGACGTGTATGAAGCTTCTGCGTGATCAGAAAGCAGTCGAAGGATTGCAAGAATTAATAGATAAGTGTGTCGATAAGGAAAAGACCCCCACTAAATAGTGCACAATAAGAAAGATTGGTAGGCACAAGGCGTGAATACGAATATGAAATGGACTAGGTAATTTTGGATCTAGGGTCTGATGTGAATGTCTTTCCTAAGCAAACATGGGAAAGGATGGGGAGATCTGCGCTGTAGTGGTCTCCTTTTCATTTTCGCATGGAAAATCAACATAAGATCATTCCAATGGGGTGCTTATATGGTGTAACGGTGGACATTGAGGGTGCGAGTGTGCTAGTAGACTTTGAGGTCATTGAAATAGTAAATGACAATAACCCCTACCCTGTGCTGCTAGGGATTGACTAGACTATTGATATGAACAGAGTGATCAACTTGAAGACGTGGAAGATGTCCTTTGAGAAGAAGTCGCTCAGGGTTATAGTGCCACTAGACCCTATGGAAGGAACACGTTATACTGAACCAGTGTGCAACTATGTAGAAAGTGACGATGATCTAGATTAGTTATACAAGATAACAGTGTGAGATGAGGATTGGATCAATCCTACAACTGATGGATGAATTGCGTGGGACAGGGATAGCTCCTACACCTCAGATTCAGATGAAGGGCTCGAACAGTAGCATAATCGACTACATGAAGTATCTATGCTCTGCTGTAATATGATGACCAAGTCACTTAGGTGTGTTTCGACTGAGGTAATAAATCTTTAGAATTATGATGATTTGATTGATGTAGAACTATTTCTGGATGAATTTGAAAGAGAAGTACCAGAAGAGCATTGATTCCAAGCACTGGAGTTGGTGCTGTGCACTACGCCTGCTCATTGGTGGGGTACGCAAAAAGAAAGATTTACAGGATGGAGAGAATATAGAAGAATGATGAAGTTAAGGTTCAACTATGCTACTACTAGAATGACCAGAAAATATAGTGGGAAGGATGATCCATGCGATCACTTAGCACGATGGACTAAGGCCTGGGGAGCATAACCACAACTAGAATGGGTGCATATATTTTGTCATACACTAGATATGATCCCAATGAGCTGGTATTTAGAAACAGAGCTTCGCCATGGAACTGTTGAATAGGACGTTTTAAGAGATATTTTTTTGTTAACCTTCAGCTTTGAAGATGGCTTTGATAGTATTGATGAAGCACTATAAGAAATAAAAGTAGCTATATTCAGAACGCCGAAGGAATCGATAGAATGGAATCAGCTAGATTGGAGTACCTAGCTATGCCATGCACTGGAATTCTATAATTTGACTACTGAAGAAGAGGATGATCCATGGAATATTACCATTCTAGAAACCAAAAGACAATGCAAAGTCGAAGGACCAAAGTTGGCGAATCTGGATATATTAGAGCCTTTGAAAACTTGATAGGTAAACATTAGATCTGAAGAAGAACCTAAGTTCGTGAAGATAGGAGATTATTGGGACGAAGATATGGCTGATAAGGTAGCTGAGCTACTACGCGAGTGCCAAGACTTATTCCCCATGAAGTTTTTAGATTTGAAAAGTATTGCCAGATATTTAGGCGTTATGAAGATTACATTGAAACCAGATGCGAAGCCTATTTATCAATGACCTTATCGATTGAATCCAAAGTATAAGGAGAAGGTGCGTGATGAGCCTCATCATTGAGTAATTATATGGGCCTTAATTGGCCTTAATTCACCTCCTAGTTTAGTCAAACCAACTATTCTCACAACTTATTGCATACTTTTGATTATATTTTGTTTATGAAATAAGTTAGAGTTGGATATGTTGCTTTGTTGTCTAATGTGCATGAAATGCAGGAATAAAGGATAAAATCAAGGAAAATGTAGGTATAAATGATAAAAGAAACGAACTATGGCAAAGACCTTGGTAAAACTAGAATGGGACAAGGGAGAGTAAATATAGGAGGTAAACCCTCCTCATTTACTACTCCTCCATTCAAATATTTCTCCACCAACTCAGAGTGAAAATAGCCATCACTTTGAAGACTAGAAGACAACTGAGCAAGTGAAAAGGACAGAAACTAGTTTTTCTTAAGTTAGAAGCCAAGCCTCCCTAATGGGAAGAAGTCGTTAGAAACTTCAAATGTATAAATAGAGAGGCTTAGGACCTCAGTAGGATTTAGAATTCTATTGTAAAACTCCATTTTATTTCTGAGTTGCAAAGACTTGTGACAATTTGCTCTGTAATCCATGGTTTTTCTAATAAGAATGAGTTCTGTTTAAGCCAACTTTGAGGGCTGAAACTCTTGGGTTAGGGCTTGACCCAAGTAGCCAAAGCCCCTCTTCGCTATACATATATGCTAGCATAGACTTCTATTCTGTTTATTTTCTCAAGTAGTTTTATGGTTCTATTCATTTGTTTGAATAGCTTCCTGTTTCTACTCATTTGCTTCAGTGACTGCATTGGCTTTAAGTTTACTTCCATTTGTGTTTTTTAAATTCACAAGTTAGTTAGAGGAAAAGATCACTATTAGGTTGTGCACAGGTGTGTCAGCCTCATCTCCTCCCTCTGGGACCATGACTTGAGGTAGAGACCCTTCAACAACAGCAAAAACACAGTTTTTGGTTCTCGCATGGGCTATGGAGTTCGCTATTAAATGCAGTTGTTTGTTCACCCACACTAGTTTTCTCTGTCATTTTCATTTGAAACTACCTCCAGCACGTTCCTCATGCATCACTTCCTCACCATCCGATTCACTATTTTCTCCAACTGTTGCCTCGCATGGAGTCCACCACTCACTTTATGAACTCTATGTCCCCACCGTCGATCTGCCTCTCTTTATCTGATGGCCATTGCATCACCTGCACACCTTTAGGCACTCTAAACCCCCACCATTGATCTGCCTTGCCTAATCGTCATTGCTTCACCCTATCGCCAACTAGCTTGGCTGATCTCCACTATTGATCAACCCCGCCTGATCCAACAGTTACTGCGCAATCTCACACGGATTTGTGTACGAACGTTATCCACTGGAGAGCATGTGAGAAAAGTGGTTTTCTCATGCTACGTGTTGCGTAGTAAGGTTAATCACATTAAATTTCCAAATACTGCTTACAGCCTGAAGGGCGCGTGAGAATCTACTTACTGCTTTAGAAACCCGCTTCCTCATTCCGCACGTTTCTTTTCCCCGTGATATGATCTCTGCCGTCAATTTCTTAACTTCACCCACGCGATAATATCATAGTCATTCATCTCTCCTGTTAGCCTCATCCGTCCATCTCTTGACTTCACTCGCGCGATAAGATCTTAGCCGTTCATCGCTCCTGTTAGCCTCATCCATCCATCTCTTGACTTCACTCGCGCGATAAGATCTGAACCGTTCATCGCTCCTGTTAGCCTCGTCCAACCATCTCTTGACTTCACCCACGTGATTAGATCTTGGCCATTCTTTTGATTTGTTCCCTTGTTCATCCATCCATTCACTTAAACCTTCGCGATAAGATCTCCATTGTTCACCCTGTTCGCCCATCTATCTATGTAACCTCCTGTGATCCAATCTCCACCATTCATTTGCCTTTCACCCAACTGATCCAATGGTTCTTATGCACTGTTGCTCCCTCATGTCCTCCTTTCACTGATTTCGACCTCCGATCACTTTTTCCGCTTGAAACCCGATTTAGCCTAAGTTTCTTTGTTACACCTTAGTCTAGTTTTGATGCTCTTTACTTCTGGAACTTAGATAATTAGCATTAGGTTAGTGTTAATTTATCAATTATGCTTAGCATAGCTATTTAATTGGTTAGTTAGGTTATGGTGTAAGTTTAGCATTTCATGTTGTTTTCTTCATTATTGCAGTACAATAGCTTTCTCTTAGAATAGGTTTGCTCTCCTTCCATCAAATAATTAAGCTTCTTCTGACCCTATAGAAGTTTGGCTTGGAACCCCTGGGGTCTCTTACCAGACAAAGAGTGACAACAGGCAGGACCTTCACTTCTACTCATGCATATAGCACTATCACCTCCAAGTTTGTACGAGCCCTGGGTTGATAAGTAAAGCTGGTAGCCCTGGGAGTTGTAGCATTATTGTTGCAATACCTAGGTTCACCACTTTTTGGTGCCATTGCCGGGGAGTGTCTAAGCAGAAGTAATTACTGCTTTCTTCTATTTCTAGTCTCCAAACTTTCTTTTCTTCTACTTCTAGCCTTCAAATTTCTTCCATTAGTTTATTTCTGCAAAAGTAGTCTAGTTTCTTTCTTTCTTTTAGTTATCATTATCTGCTTTCCTTTCCATTCTGCAATTACTTTCTAGTTTTAACAAAATCTTACAAAAACCAAACCAAAAACATTTCCTTTCATGCCTCATAGGATTAGGGACAATTTAGGAATTCTTGTCAAATACCCCCACTGCATCCACATGCAACCTTCTCTCTTCTTCAGTGACGGTGAATTGGAAGACCCTTTAGGTGAGCAACCTTAACTACTTGAGGAACCTATAGAAGAAGAAGAAGAGGAAGAACCCATTCCTACTGAACCAATGGCTGGAAACCAAAATGACAGGAAAACCATTGAGAGAGAATCGAGAGTGCCTTACCCATTAGGGAAACCAATGGGGACACTAAGATGAATAATATAAGCCCCTCTGCTCTACCTCATTTCCATGGCCTGACCACAGAGGACCTTGACAATTTCCTATTTGAATTTGTTGTTATATGCTGAACCTATGACTATACAGATGATGAGCAAAAGTTAAAACTATTCCCATCTACCCTCAAGGATGCAACATTGCGCTGGTTCATGGGTTTACCTGGAGATAACATCACAACTTGGGCTCATATGCAATAGGCTTTTAAAAACAAATATAGGGACTGTTGTAGGTCAAAGGACGCTAAAGAAGATATTTTTAGGATGACCATAGGCCAAGATAAATCCCTAGAATACTGTGAAGAAATATTCCAGCGTAGTTTCAAAAGGGCCAGGTGTACACTTGACCCTGAGTCACTAAAGATGGTCTTGCTTAGAGGAATAAGGGAAGATCTTATGGATACCCTAAATATGATAGCAGGAGGAGATGTCTACCAATTACCTATGAGGATATTAAGACTATCTTTAGAAACCATTATAGGGCAGCCAGGAAAAAGGGTAGGGGTAGTCAACCTATGGCCAATAGATCATCCTCTAACTTATCCATCAAGGGTGAAATTGGAAATATGCTAGAAGATTTCAAAAGTGACATGATGCAAACCCTTTCCTTGCAATTGGACACCATGAACATCAAAAGGAAGCAAGAGGAAGCAGAGAGAGCCTTGGCCATCTTTTGTCCTAGATGCACCATGAGGCATCCTAGGAACGGATGTCCATTGAATTGTATTAAGATTTGCTCAGTTTGTGAAGAAAACCACTCCACAGACAAATGCCCTTCTTTACCTAGACTCAAAGCTATATATCATGGAGCTGAAGGGGTCACTAAGTAGCTTTTCTACATCAACCAAAGGAGACCTCCTAGGCCTAGACCATACCAACAGGGTATGAAAGGGCCATCCCATGCATATTAAAACCCCAACCAAACCACAACTATACCTTCTTGGGGACCCCCTGCTCATCCTTCCTAGTCTACACCCCCTCCTTGGTCTTATTCATCTCAGTATCAATCCCAACCAACCAACCAGTGATTTCAACCTTATGTTCAGCCACAACATTAGTGGAATACCCCACCTCAGGGGTGGAGGCCCCAATTCAACAATGTTCCAACCCTATTGCCTCCACCACCTACCCAACCACAACTCCTGCACATTTCTCCACCTAAGCAACCCCAGATGCCTGCCCAGCCAAATCTGAACCCAAACAATAGGTAAGCTCAACAAGCATACAATGGAGAAACATCATACCTAGCTTATACTATAGAAATCCAGGAGATCAACCTGAGATCTAGGAGAATTCTCCCAGACAACCAACCTCCCTCTCCACATAGGGAGGTTGAGGAAGAAAGAGAGGAAAGCAACCTTAAAGTAAATCCACCCTTTCCTCAAAGATTAACCCAACCACTCTAGCCTACCCTAGAAGAAATTGAACTTCTGGGAGAATTGAAAAATTTGTGTGTAAAGATCCCCCTTCTCCAAGAAATCAAAGATGTTCCTATTTACAATAAGCTGATTAAGGAGAAGTGCTTCAAACATCCAGGAAGAAGAAAAATGGATGCCCCTATCATTAATGTCATTGGACAGTTGTCTGACTTGATGTTGGGGCAGGTAATATGTCCAAAATATTTGGACCTTGGAAGCCTTGTAGTAGATGTGCACATCAATGACACCATTATCCCACAAACTATGATTGATCTTGGGGTTGCCATTAATGTGATGACCAAGGACGCCGTGCTCAAAATCAACCTCCAAGGGTCATTAAGGAAGGCCACAACAATTTTGCAACTTGCAGACTATTCCACAGTCACCCCTGAGGGAATTGTGGAGGATGTGATGGTCTCCATTAACTCTTGGGAGTACCTTGTAGATTTCCTAGTTCTCCGGCCTAAGGCTAAGCTTACTAGTTACCATCTCATCCTTGGGAGGCCATGGTTGGCCACAACTGGTTCTTACATTAGCTGCAGAGCTGGGAATATGACCATCAAGAATGTGCATATGTCCAAACAATTAGTACTATACCCTCCTATTCAACCTTATCTAGAGCATGATTTACCTTTATGGTTGGAGGAGGAGGAAGAAGATGAGGGTTAATCTACCCAACTTTATACTTTGGAAGCAATCATAGGAGGAGGACAACAAGATGAGGATGAATTAATTGAAGACCTGCTCCAAAGTCCAACTCTTAGTTCACTGCCATTAGAAGAAGAATTAAGGGAAACCTAGGACAATCATCCAATTAACCTATGCTTGGCCAATTCGAACCCCCTCTGTGTCAAAACCATAGAATTTGGCCTAGAGAGAACTTTGAACATTAATCCATCTCTCTCTGCTTTAAAAGAGGAAAAGCTATGCAACATGCTGAGAGAGAACCTAGAAGCCTTCGCTTGGAGCTATAAGGAAATGAAGGGAGTACACCCCTCAGTGTGTACTCACCACATATACATCAAAGAAGGTTGCAAGCCAGTCAAGCTACCACAAAGGAGGATGAATCCAACCCTTAAAGACATAGTCAAATAAGAACTGCAAAAACTTCTAGATGCAGGATTCATTTACCCTATCTCAGACAGTGAGTGGGTCTCTCCTTTAGTGTTAGGTCCCAAGAAAAATGGTAAGTGGAGGATTTGTGTTGATTATAGGGAGTTGAACAAAGCCACAAATAAGGATCATTTCCCCTTACCCTTCATTGACCAAGTGCTAGATGGCCTGGCAAGGAAGAAGTTCCTTTCTTTCCTATATGGATTTAGTGGGTACAACCAAATCCAAATCTGCTCAGAAGACCAGGATAAGACCACATTCACCTGTCCTTGGGGTAATTTTTCCTATAGGGTCCTTCCTTTTGGCCTATGCAATGCTCCTACCACCTTCTAGAGAGAAATCTTGAGTATTTTTGCTGAATTAGTACATGATGCTGTGGAATCTATATGGGTGATTTTACACCTTATGGTTATGATTTCCATGAAGCCCTGACTAACCTAGGAAAAGTATTACACAAATGCATTGAAATGAATCTGTCTCTTAGTCCAGATAAGTGGGAATTCTTAATGACTGAAAGGACTATGCAAGGTCATTTAATATTTTAGCAAGGACTGTAGGTGGACCCAAACAAAATAACAATCATCCAAAGGGTCCCACCTCCACAAAACCAGAGAAATGTTAGAAGTTTCTTAGGATTGGCTGGATACTACTGAAGGTTCATAAAGGACTTCAACAAGTTGGCCTCTCCTTTGTTTGGATTGTTGGCTAAAGATTCTGAGTTTATATGGTCAAAGAGTTGTCAAGAGGCCTTAGACATTCTAAAGGGTGAGTTAACTACTGCACCAATCCTTAGAGGCCCAAATTGGGCCCTCCCCTTTCATGTTCATGTTGATGCCTCACACAAAGCCACAGGAGCAGCCTTAGGTCCAAAAGAGGAGAAATTGCCCTATGCCATCTATTTTATCAGTAAGAACCTGTCAAAGGCTGAGCTAAACTATACTGTGACTGAAAAGGAACTCCTGGCTGTTGTGCATTCATTGAACAAATTTTGGCATTACGTTACAGGCTATCAAATATTTGTGCATACTGATCATGCCGTAATCAAATATTTAATGAACAAACCAAATGTGAATGCTAGAATCATAGGGTGGTTGCTTCTATTACAACAATTTGATCTAACTATTGTTGATAAGCCTGGCAAGGAAAATGTTGTTGTTGACTTTCTATCTAGAATGAATCTGCCCGCAGGTGAAGAAGGAATGGTGGATGACCAATTACTAGATGAGCATTTGTTTTCTATTTCAGTTCTCTTCCCATGGTTTGGTGATATAGCAAACTATCTGGTATCAACACAGTTCCCACCAAACTTTCCCTCCAAAGAAAAGAGCAAGATAATTAGAAAGAGTGCCCCCTTCACCTGGATTGGGGGAAATCTATTCAAACTTGGCCCAGATCAAATCTTAAGAAGGTGTGTAAGGGAAGAGGAAGTCTTTGACATCCTTCTGACCTGTCATGATGGGCCTTGTGGAGGTCACTTTGCAACAAAGAGGACAACATTCAAAGTGTTGCAAGCAAGCTATTATTGGCCTACTCTTTATCAGGATGTGAAAAAGTATATTAGTCATTGTGATCAGTGCCAGAGGATGGAAAAGCCTACTCCAAGAGATGAAATGGCCCTACAACCTCAAGTGACTTTCGATCCATTTGACAAGTGGGGCATGGACTTCATTGGGCCTATCAACCCTCCTTCAAAGCAAAAGCAACACATCATTGTGTGCACTAATTATTTGACTAGTGGGCTGAAACCAAAACTGAAACTAAAGCAATTAAGGCAGCAACAGAAGAGAAGGTGGCTGAGTTCCTAAGGGAGAATATATTCTAAAAATTTGAGTACCCTAGAGGGCTAGTCACAGACCAAGGCAACTAGTTTACCTCTAGCATGATTGAAGAACTTCTTAACCATGAAAAAATCAAGCATAGGACCTCCAAGCTAATGGGCAAGTGGAGGTGACCAATAGGGCACTAGAGAACATCTTAACCAAGGTGGTGAGCAGCAGTAGGAAGGATTGGGCAGAGAGTCTAGTTGAGGCCACCTAGGCCCATAATACAACATGGAAGACCACCACTGGATTTACACCCTGTGAGCTGGTCTATGGTAAAAAAGATGTGTTGTCCATTGAATTTGAATATAACACATTGAGGATAGTAGCCTAGCTAAATTTAGATCTCAGTCATGCATAGAAAGAAAGGTTGTTACATTTGAATGGCTTGGATGAATTCAAAATGTAGGCCCTCCTACATACAAAGATGGTTCAGATTCAGAGGAAGATCTGGCATGACAAGCACATCAAGGAGAAGCAATTTCAAGAAGGAGACTGGGAATTGTTATATGATTCCAGGTTTAAAGACTTCATGGGCAAGCTAAGGACAAGATGGCTCAGACCTTGTGTGGTGGAAAGATGCCATGATAATGGTTCAGTGCAAATCAGAACTATTGATGAAGAAGCCATTCCATTGCTAGTTAATGGACATAGATTGAAAATGTACAAGAGGCCTTTATCAAAACAAGAGTTCATTGACAGTATCAATAAGACAATGATGATGGTAGAGCAAGTTCCAACTCCTCCCTCATCAGGTCACTGAAAAAGGAAAAAACAAAAGAATAAGGATTCAGGTGAAAACCTCCATGAGGTGCTTGAGTCCCATATTTGGGTTGAAAACCTCATAAGGTAGCCCAAGGATCAGAAAAATGAAAAAGAGTAAGAAGATCCCTGGGTGAAAACCTTCCTTAAGACGCCCAGGGTAGATATCTAGGGTGAAAACCTCTCTAAGGTAGCCTAGGTGTTTCTTTAAAACAAATAATAATAAAAGAAAAAAAATACAATTTTTATTTGTAGGTGGGTGAAAAAGACAAGCAAGGAGCAAAGAGAAGATTCAGAGGGCACCTTGCCTCACATATATTCATCTCCTCCACTCCGTACCATGCATCCCTCCATCAATTCTATTGTTTTTCACTTCATTGCTTCAGTTCAGGTGAAGATTGTGTTTTCTAACAAAATCACCTCAACCATTACCATCATCCCTGCGTCCACACACACTCCTACTCCCTCTGTCCTTTCATTACAGCATCCTCACAGCACCAACCAACAACATGATCAAGCAATTCTAAGGGAGACCCCAGACATTGCTAAGTTGTAATCTAGGAGCTCCATAGCAACAACAACATCAAATCCAAGAGCTCTAGAACAACAATAACATCAAACCTTTAGTGACAAACACCTGCAAAATCTAATAAACCATCAGCAGACAGTAGAGGAGAAAGAAGAATAACCATCAGCAACACCTTTGATCTTTGACAATTGCAACATGGCATCAAGACCACAGGTAAGTATCCCACTCACTCACTCATATGCATCATTGGATGAAAAGTTACAATGGTTAAGAGGTAGTTGGTTTATAAGCGAAAAGGTGGCAAAAAGGAAATTCTTTAATAAGGAAAAAGAGAATGCAAGAGTCCATGGATACAATATTGTTATGGCAACCATTTGAGAATGCTTGAAGAACTAAGATTTGGGGTAGAAACACCAGCACACTAAAGACTCAGCATACCCTATTTCTTGATGCAATCACTCATAGACTCCAACAGCAAAGTAAAGGAAGGAAATTCCCAGCAGTTAGTTCACCGTGGGTTGACCAGGATCCTCATTAAGGATACCCTCCAAAACCTCAGGATCCCTATAAGATGGCCAGTCTTTAGAGACTTACCAGCAGAGGATGACATCAAAACCCTTATCTATGATGTTAGTCCTTCTGTCAGTAAGGAGGAGGCAAAACAAGAGGAAGATCTAGAGCTAGAAGGGATGAAATGAATAAAGAAGAAACTAATACATAGGAACATCCTAAAACACAAGGAGGATGATGCTGAAACAAAAGAAGAAACTGATGGAGATGAGAAAGAACATCAAAAGGAAGAAGATAAGAAAAACAAAGAGGACAACTACAGGAAAAGGAAAACCAACTAGCATGTATGGCCAGCCTCTCATTGGAGGCCATCCAGTGTAGGATGCCAACTAAATCCTATACTCCTTACCTTAGAGAACAATGGCTATAATTTTAGATTAAAACATTAGCACAAAGGAGCACCATGCCATTTCAGGATTTCAGGCAGTTTATTAATCTTTGCAATCAAAGTGCACTAGAAGATAGGGCCAAAATGGTTGAGTTTTACTTGCACAACATGGCCCTCACAGACATGAATATTTGGGATCCTAATGCAGAGCTAGGAGATCTACAATTAATAACTTTGGCATCATGGAGGAACCATGAGGAGTCAAGGGCTGCAGAGATGAAAAGAATATTGGCCTGAGAGCAAAATGAACCGATTTTCATCAGAGTTAAACAATCAAATCCCATGGCCCTAATCAAAACCCATAATCTAATTGCAAATAATCCGCATCTAAAACTTAGATAGCTTGTTGCCCAAGAGCAAGAAATTTCACATTTTGAAAATATGTTTAGGCTGCTAAGAGATAATAATACACATGCCTGCTAAAGGAAATTGAACACACTGCCACACAACTTGAAGATCAGAGAACATCACTCCCCTTAAAGGTTGAGAGAGGCACTCAATAGGACAGATATGTATAAGAAATCAATGCAAAGGTTGAAGGTCAATTGAATAGGCCTAAAACTTAGTCCACCACTACTCCTAGGGATGCTAGAAGGGAGAAAAGAAGAAGAGGAAAAGAGGCAGTGGGAAGAAGTAGAAAGGAAAGTAGGCTTCTATTAACAAGAAGAAGAGACCACAACAAAAGCATGGAATGTTAGAGAGGCTACCAAATCCATGAAGGACATGGACATTTACTAAGTTGCTCAGAGGATGAGAAACACTTTCAGTAAGGGGGTGATGATGGGCCTCATCATTGAGTAATTATATGGGCCTTAATTGGCCTTAATTCACCTCCTAGCTTAGTAAAATCAACTATTCTCACAACTTATTGCATACTTTTGATTATATTTTGTTTATGAAATGACTTAGAGTTGGATATGTTGCTTTGTGGTCTAATGTGCATGAAATGTAGGAATGAAGGATAAAAGCAAGGAAAATGCAGGCATAAGGGATAAAAGCAAGGAACTATGGAAAATACCTTAGTAAAACTAGAATGGGACAAGGGATAATAATTATAGGAGGTAAATATTCCTCATTTACTACCCCTCCATTCGAATATTCCTCCGCCAACTCGGAGTGAAAAAAACCATCACTTTGAAGACTAGAAGACAACCGAGCAAGTGAAAAGGATAGAAACCATTTTTTCTTGAGTTAGAGGCCAATCCTACCTAATGGGAAGAAAGTCGTTAGAGAATTCAAATGTATAAATAGAGAGGCTTAGGATCTCAGTAGGATTCATACATCTATTGTAAAACTCTGTTTTATTTCTGAGCTGCAAAGACTTGTGACAATTTGCTTTGTAATCCATGGTTTTTCTAATAAGAATGAGTTTTATTTAAGCCAACTTTGAGTTAACTTCGAGGGCTGAAGCTCTTGGGTTAGGGCCCGATCCAAGCAGCCAAAGCTCCTCTTCACTGTACATATATGCTAACATAGAGTTCTATTTTGTTTATTTTCTCAAGTAATTTTCTGGTTATGTTCATTTGTTTGAATAACTTCCTATTTCTACTCATTTTCTTCAGTAGCTGCATTGGCTTTAAGTTTACTTCCATTTGTGTTTTTTTAATTCACAGGTTAGTTAGAGGAAAAGATTACCATCAGGTTGTGTGTAGGTGTCTCGGCCTCATCTCCTCCCTCTGGGACCATGACTTGAGGCAAAGACCCTTCAGCAACCCCAAAAACATAATTTCTGGTTCTTGCATGGGCTATGGAGTTTGCTGTTTAATGCAATTGTTTGTTCAACTGCACTGGTTTTCTCTTTCATTTTCACTTGAAATCGCCTCCAACATGTTCCTCATGCATCACTTCCTCACCGTTCAATCACTAAAAAACCTTCACAATCATCGTCTGATTCACTATTTTCTCCAACTGCTACCTCTCATGGAGTCCACCACTCACTTTATGAACTTTAAGTCCCCACCATTGATCTGCCTCACCTGATCCGACAACCATCGTGTCACCTCCACACCTTTAGGCACATTAAATCCCCACCTTTGATTTGCCTTGCCTAATCCGACGGCTGTCGCTTCACCTAATCGCCAACTAGCTTGGTTGATCTCGACCATTGATCGCCCCACCTAATCCAACGGCTATCGTACAATCTCACGCAAATTTGTCTACGAACGTTATCCACCCGAGAGCATGTGAAAAAAGTGGTTTTCTCGTGCTACGTGTTGTGCAATAAGGCTATTCACGTAAAATTTCCAAATATTGTTTATAGCTTGAAGGGTGCGCGAGAAACTACTTACCGCTTTAGAAACTCACTCCCTCATTTCCACATGTTTCTTTTCCCTGCAATATGATATTTGCCGTCCATCTCTTGACTTCACCCACATGATAAGATATTAGCTGTTCATCACTCTTGTTAGCCTCATTCGTCCATCTCTTGACTTCACCCATGTGATAAGATCTTAGTCGTTCATCCCTCTTGTTAACCTCATCGATCTCCTGACTTCACCCACACGATTAGATCTCGGCCATTCATATGCTTTGTTCCCTTGTTTTTCCATGCATTCACTTAAACCTTCACGATAAGATCTCCACCGTTCACCTTGTTAGTTAACCCTGTTCGCCCATCTATCTACGTAACCTCCTGTGATCCAATCTCCACCGTTCATTTGCCTTTCGCCTGATTGATCCAATGGTTCTTATGCACTGTTCCTCTCTCATGTCCTCCTTTCACTAATTTCAACCTCCGATCGCTTTTTCCACGTGAAACCCAATTTAGCTTAAGTTTCTTTGTTACACCTTAGTCTAGTTTTGATGCTCTTTACGTCTGTAACTTAGATAATTAGCATTAGGTTAGTGTTAATTTAGCAATTCTTCTTAGCATAGCTATTTAATTGGTTAGTTACATTATGGTGTAAGTTTAGCATTTCATGCTGTTTTCTTCATTACTGCAGTAGAGTAGCTCTCCTTCCATCAAATAATTAAGCTTCTTTTGACCCTATAGAAGTTTGGCTTGGAACCCCTGGGGTCTCTTTCCAGACAAGCAGTGACAACAGGCAAGACCTTCACTTCTACTTGTGCATATATCACTGTCACCTCCAAGTTTTTATGAACCTCGGGTTGATAAGTAAAGTTGGTAGCCCTGGGAGTTGTAGCATTATTTTTGCAATACCTAGGCTCACTAGTGTGCCTACAACTAGATAAAATGCTGGAAGCTAGCATTATTGAGGCTGTAGAGGAATCAGATTGGGTAAGCCTTATGGTGGTCTAAGAAAAGAAACAGAAGGGCGAGATCCACATATGTGTATATCTACAAAAGTTGAATGATTCCTGTGTGCATGATCCATTTCCGACACCATTTACTGACAAAGTATTCAAGAATGTTGGCGGACATGAGGCATATTCGTTCACTGATGGTTTTTTGGGTTATCATCAAATAAAGATCGTGCTGGAAGATCGAAGCAAAACAACCTTCGCGACTGAGTGGGGTTGCTGTAAATATACAATTATGCCATTCGGGTTGAAGAATGCACCTACAATCTTTTCCCGGATAGTGATTGCGGCATTCAAAGGGTTCATTCATAAATTTTTGGAAGTATATTTTGATGATTGGACTGCATTTGGGTTGGTGAAGTGCCATGTTGCAAGTCTGTTCCTCATGCTGGATACGTGTCGAAGGTATCAGATCACGTTGAACTTGAAAAACTTTACATTATATTTGCCTTCCTGGATTTTTCTTGGCCACGTTGTATGTAATCAGGGGTTGATGGTGGACTTGCGAAGATCGCTGTAATTGTGAATTTGGAAGTCCCTAGGAATGTGATACAACTGTGCGCGACATTGGGACACACTAGGTACTACAGGAAGTTTATCAAGGTGTATGACCAAATAACTGCGTCAATGGAGAAATTATTAAAGAAGGATGTGATGTTTTGCTAGGATGAAGACTATCAGTGCAACTTGGATGCCTTGAAGGAGAAAATGGTGACCGTGCCTATTTTGGTACTTCCTGACTGGACAAAGGATTTTCATGTGCATGCTGATGCATCTTGTATTGCACTAGAAGCTATATTAACACATGGAGGTGAAGGAGAATTTGAGCATTCGATAAATTTCATGAGCAGGAAGTTATCCAAAGCTGAGAAGAATTACTCCACTATAGAGTGCGAAGGGCTGGCGATGGTCTACACACTGTAGAAGTTCAGACAGTATTTGTTAGGTAGAGAATTTAAAATGTATATAGATCACTCCGCACTGAAGTACTTGGTCAACAAGCCTATGTTGTGGGGGAAGATCTATCGATGGTTACTATTGTTCCAGGAGTATGACTTTGAGGTGATTGTGAAGCCTGAAAGGTTGAATGCAGGCCCAAACCATCTATCCAGGATTGAAATAGGTGAGGAACCATGTAGTTTGGAAGAAGGACTGCCAGATGCGCAGCTCTTTGCGGTACACATCACAGAAAATCATTTTGCTAGTATTATTCAGTTATTAACGATGGGGACAACTCCAGAAGGTTATTCCACTCAACAAAAGAAGGAGCTGGTAGTTCACGCTGTGGATTTTTCAATAATTACGAGTCATTTATATAAGATGGGATTAGATGTGATATTGCATTGGTATGTTCTGGAGTTTGAACGCTCTAGTATCCTAGCTAAAGCTCATGGAGGAGTGGCAAGAGGCCACTATGCAAGGAAGGTGACCGCGTAGAAGATTTTGCGCGTTGGCTTATGGTGGCCTACACTACATAAGGATTCTAAGGCGTACTGCAAGGCATGCGATGCTTGCCAAAGGATGGGTAAACCTTCGCAAAGGGATGGATTTCCTTTACATCCTAAAATTTCATTGCAGGTATTTGATAAATGGGACATTGACTTTATAGGTCCTATACAACCACCAGGAAAGAAGACGGGTGCATGGTATATTATTACTGCAACAAAGTATTTAACTAGATGGGCAAAAGCGTGGGTAGTGAAGGATTGTACAACATCCACTGCTATGAAGATTCTATTTGAGTATGTCTTAACATGGTTTGGCTGTCCTAAGATTTTGATGAGTGGCAGGTGTACACATTTCCTGAATGAAACGATCAACGCAATGTTAGAAGAATTCCGGATGTATCATCAGAAGAGCACACCCTATCACCCACAGGCAAATGGAACCGTGTAAGCTTTTAATAAGATTTTAGAGCATGCATCGACATAGGTATGCAACGCACAGAGGAATTACTGGACATGCGTGTACCTACTCTGTTATGGGTTTATAGGATGAACTGCAAGAACTTGACAGGACATACACCGTTCAGGTTGGTCTATGGAATTGAAGCAGTAATGCTAATGGAGTATATTTTGCCAAGTTTACAGATTCCACATTGACTGAGATGGTGGACCGTGAGACCTTGGAGGAATGGTTCGCACAGATCATGGAGTTAGAAGAAGAACGATTCCCTGTAGGATTTCACTAGCAAGTGCAAAAGGAGCGCGAGAAAGCATGGCATGAACGCCATATTAAGCTACGCATGTTCAAGGTAGATGATTTGGTTTTCTTATATGACAACAAGTTCACGAAGTTTCTAGGAAAATTTCAAATGCAATGGTTGGGGCAATATTTTATTAAGGAGATCACGGATGGTGGTGTAGTTCAGCTCGTGAAGATGAACGAGGAACCATTCCCTGGAAAAGTGAATGGAAGTAGGTTGAAGCTGTACAAAGGGTATCCTACCCCTACAATATGACTATATGGATGCAAGACAATCTTCGTAATCTAGGTAGTTACAAGGGATTGTGGGACTATAAACTAGACTGCCTAACTAGGTGAAGAACATGGTAGAAAGGCTACGTGATGGATGACAGGGGTGCGACAAGTGAAGTTGCACTAGATGCGCTGCGCCATGGAGGATGGTGCCACATAGGTGGGTCCAAAAGTAGCCGTTGAGGTTACTATTCATGATTTCATGGAAAAAAAAGTAGTTAAGAGAAGCGGGTAGGCGCTATTTATGGCGAAAATCTTTGGAGATCTACCATCAAAGAGGCATTTATTATTTGAATTTGGGGGGAATGGTTGGATTTGAATTCAAAACTTCCTATAAATTATGCATATTGGCCTGATGAAGAACACTTTCCATTCTAAGTGTTGGTTGGGCATTTTGCTATTCGACACTTATGAATTGTAAGATTTGGGAGGAGGACTTGATTGCCAATCCAGTATTTGCAATGTTGCCTGAAATTGACAAGAGACTTATTCTCCAGCAAATGACTACCACAAATACCATAGAAGCCATAAGTTCAAAAGCTATTGTGTCTGACACGCCAGGACTTGAGAATTCAAGTATGGAAGCTTCAACCCCTGTGCCTACTGCATCGAGGTCGCCGAGGCTAAAGTAGTCTTCCACAAAAGAGAAGCAACCAGTCACAAAGGAGAAGCAGCAGAAGCCGATGCAGTGAGAATGTCACCGAGGATGAATTTGGAGGTGCGACAAAAGGAGAAAAAGACAAGCAGCGAGAGAAAGTGGTTGATTTGGAGGAGGAGGAATACCAAGGCATAGAGAAATTGGACGCCAAGGAGGTAGAGCCTATCTCACGACTCCTCGAGTATATCCCTCCGCGGAAGGGAAAGACCAAGGTTACCAAGGACCTTGATTCTGGGAAATTCTCAGTTTCAACTCCCCTATTACCCGAATAAGTGGAATTTGAAGGCACGCCATTAGCGTGAATTCTTGTGCTGAAAATGGAGGATTTGGACCTTGTGGACCACGAGAGGTTCCCATATTTGGCAGCAAGCAAATATGTGATAAAAATATACTATGAAGAGACGGGTGTAATGTAGTTGGAGCCCATGAAGTGTGTTAGAGGTGTTGAGCAGGCGGGGTTGCTGCACATGCTCTGCATGCCACACTTTCATAGATTGACAATCAACATGATGTGTGTGTGCCATCTCCTCGCGCTACTACACGATGGGTGTCTATGGCTTGGGGAGCCCATCCCGATCAAAGGCATTCACCGGATCACAAAGCTTCCCTATAAAGGGGTGGAACCTGCCAAGGAGTTTGGAGGGAAAACCAGAGAAAAAAATTTGGTAGACAAGATGAAAGAGGAGGATGGGCTTGTTAAGAAGTCACGTGGATATACTATCTGCTCTATTCAGGACTAGGTGGTGCAGTTCACCACCTAGATTCTTGGAGGAAAAATTACGAGGAGGTGTCACACAAATGAAGTTTTGATGCTAGTAGTATCACTAACAGCACAAGGCGCAAGGGCATCCAATACAATTGGGAAAAATATATGTGCAAGGAGTTCCTCGCAAACTGCCAAGAAGTCCAAGAAGAAAGAAATCCATTTCATTATGGTTGGCTTTTATTATCCATTATTTTAGTCGCTTGGAGATTGCCAGAGGAGCGTCAGTTTCCTAAGCATAAGGAATATTTACCTGAGGCAGTGTGGTTTGCCTCATTGTGGTCTACAAAGGATCTGACAAAGATCAAATAGTGCAAAATTTTCTGGATTCTCATGGAGATGGACCATCATATGGATATCAGTTAGAGGCGAAGGTTGTCCCCAACCTTGTTTACGCAATTGAAGGCCTAAGCGGAGTTCAAGGCTGATTTCCACAATATATAGATGAAAGTGCGAAAGGACCCAAATCTCACGTGGCACAAGTTTCCCTATTTGGTATCTAAGATGGACATGTAGGAGATCGTGGGGTATTGGCTAGCAGAGTGGCGCGAACCCACGGGGCTTGATGTAGGAACTAGAAAATGTGTGGAAAGTTCTGCTGTGCAGAAGCGTAAGGACACAACTCAGAAAGATGCAAGCACTTTATCTAAGTAGAAGAGGAAGGAAGATGTTGCTAAGGCAACTGTGGAGGAAGAATGCGTGGAGAAAAAATGCGTTGTTGAAGAGAAGGTAGAAAAAGGACATTAGCATACAGAAGGAGGCAAAAAGTCGATCTCACATCACACTGACGAGCAAGAGCTATTAGAATAGGGAGGAGGTGGTGGTGAGGATAACTAGAGCACTCCTTTCATCCTCAAGAGGCGCGGGCAAGAGTAGAAGGGTGGATAATGGAAGAAGAATAAGTCTGATAAGCAGGCACATCTCGATCTAATGGTGCTGATTGAAGGTAATCTCGCTGAGATCCGTGATAAAGTTAGAGGTACGACGATAGAGGTGATGCAAAAATTTGAGCAACAATATATGAAGACGTTGGAGAGCATTCAAAAGGATTTGCACGAGCTGCAGATCTAGGCTAACAGGATTCATGTGGGTGTCGGGCAAGTGAGCGAGGTGCAAGCGAGCCTGACACAAGGAAGTGGCACATTAGCGGAGCTGGAATGGATTCTCGACCTCAGAGCCATACCGTTGCCAGAGGGGTCAGTTCGCGTAGAGTCGGATGAGGATCGCACTGTGATCAGCACAGTGAAGGACATGGGACTGAATTTGGCTGTGCTGCTGCTCCATAACCTCCATGCATTGCATCAGGGGGTTTGAGACATACTAAAGATTCGGGAGTAGCACACCCTCATAGTCATAAGCAAGTTTAATGTCAACAATGAACAAATGTTCGCAGAGAAAACTCAGACACTAAATGCAAAGGAAGAGATACAACAACACAGTCAAAGCCTGGAGACAATGATAGATCAAGCCTGCAAAACAGTGCCAGAATTGCAAATCCTAGAGGATGTTGAAGCCTTAGTGAATGTAAGGAAATTGGCTATCACAGTACATGCATCGAAGGATGAAGTTGGCAGGGTTACTTTCAAATTTCAAATGAAGATAGCAGAGCTGCAGTTGAAGTTGCAGCCAACAACTCTGCCAGAGGTTTAGGAGCAATGTGGAGAAGTAATCAAGGATGGTATGAACACATTAGATACTGCAGTCACAAACTACACAACGATGTTCGATGCAGCTATGGAATTATGGACAAATATGCTGTAGGACTTGAACCTGTAGAAGTTGAACATAGATGTCTGAGAGACATAGCAGCAGTATGATGGGTTCCGAGTGACTGCGCGCACTTTGGCGCTAGCACAATGCCTCACAAAGTTACAAGAGGGAAGGAAGCTGCAAGCACATGTGGAAGAATTACAGAGGAAAGAGCCCTTGCTAAAGGCCAGATTACAGCTATGGCTAGAGGAATCTTGTCAACTTACTCTGTCACTTCAGGAAAAGTTGAAGGTCATACAATAGATGCAGAGGAAAATGTGCCTAGTAGTGTAGGGCTCGACAACAGAGAAATTGGTCGAATAGGTACAACAAGCTGCGGTGCAGAGCACTGCCAAAGTTGCAGTGTTATAGGTTGAACTGGGTGGTATTCGCAGCAAGATCGAGGCACCAGTCGAGTGACTCGAGGGTGAGACATGATATTTGTGTTGGGGGCCTTTTGGGATAGGGTCCCTAGAGTCAGTTTTGGGGTTAGTTAACCCAAATTTTGTATAAGTTTTTGTAAAAGATGTAAAGTCTCCATGAAATTTGGATGCGGAGCGCGTAGGTAGATAGGAGTCAAAGGATTCTTAGCCCCTTGTTTGGATAAGTAAATAAGTCAGTTTTAAGACTCACCCATGGTCCATAGACCATGGTATTGTATTGAGAACGCTATATATTTTGAGTCATAGCGAGTCTAGAAGTAGTAGTTGAGAATGAGGAATCAAGATAGAGACTGTTTTGGGTGAGTGATAAGGCAGGAAGGCTCTTCTTCCTATAATTAGGCAACAAGGGGAAGGCTCTTGTAGTTGAGTGCATAGGAGGCCTTGGTAAGTCCGCAACTGAGTGCATGAACCCCTACAGCTGAGTGCGCAGGGTATAAGAGTCTGTAATCTGAACATTGAACATCAATAAAGACTGATTTTAAAGAATTACTGTGTAATCTGAGAATTTCTATTGATTCTGTTTATTTCATATTCTATCACTCAATTATATGTTTTCATGAAATAATAAATGAAGGTTGCGCGAACCAACTGAATTTGTCTTATCTATGCATGATTTAAGTAGTTATCTAATTTTGCGAAGATAAGAGTTATTTATGTTATGTTTTCTAATGAATTGGATAGATCTGCGCGAACTCAGATATAGGGTTAGTTATTGATGTGTGAAAGTAGATATGTTGTCTATTCAAGGTCTGCAAAGACTAATCATAGACCTTCACGAAGGTCTAGAAGCCACCTTACCTAGTTATAGTATGAGCCCTAGAAGGTGATCGAGCTACGTGAAGGCAGATCTGAACTGTTAGAGCCTAAGAACTACTTATCACAAGTCCCTGGATGCATAAGCTTGGTTCTAGCATTCCCCCAATACTGCTTTGGGTGAGACTGCAGCCTGCGCTATGCAAGTTGTTGCCAAAAGGGCCAACAATTAGGGTTTTGTTGGTTGGTGCGAATAACTTCGAACCTGGGTCAGGCCCCCTTAAGCCAATACTATTTCTGACATGGCATAAGTCCAGCTCCAAACAAGAAAAAGGTTATAGACAAGTTGAGCATCAACAACCTCAACGTCTATTGCAATCGTTTTACCCTCTAATTCGATTTATAAATCATTTAAAAGACCAGAAGGACAAAAACCTCTTTCATCAAAGGCTTTGAAAGTTGTGGGAGATTGATTGATTGTTGGAGAACCTAAAGCTTTCCAACAGGAAATGGACATAATACATGTCAATGCTCCTTCATCAATCATTGTTTAGAAAACTAGTCGAGTTTTGACATGAAATGGTATCTGGAAAGAAAGTTGGTGCGGAGATGCGGGACATGATTTTTGAGATAAAAAACAATTAAATTAGAGTCATGAGGATATACTGCTCCTATGGTTGATAATAATATATATATATATATTTTTGGCTGGACAAGTTTGCATCACTTCAAGGGCCGACATTGCCAAAGGTGACATAGCCAAATCTTTGACGATGTTATAGTTCTGAGCAACCCTAACATGAGGGTTAAAGGCTTACTTTTGAAGCATACCCTTAGGAGGCAGATGAATTATCAAGGTTTGTTTTTTCAATATGTAATGGTTCAGAAGAAGGAGGAGTATATGTGGAAGTTTGATCAGTTGGACTAGAATCATCTCCATCTTCAACATGACTCTTTGATGTGTAATCTTTGGATCTTGTTGCTACCATAACTTTGGAAGACATCATCATGATATCTGCTAACGTGGATGAGGAGGATTGGTCATGAGAAACCATATTTATATCTTAGGGAGGAAAGGGGTCTTTCAAAATAGCGGGAGTGGGTGAACCTTTAACAAATTTAGAAACTTCAGCATGATGTGGGCACTCCTTTGTGTAATGATCTTCATCACAAATTAGGCAAGGATAACAAGGTTTCTTATTTTCATCAGATGGTTCATTCTTGTTTGATTTATCCTTAGAACGATTGCCTTGTTTAGCTTTCCATTTTCCCTTTTTATTATTTTTGGATGGCTTACCGTTGCCGATAGATGAATCTATGCCATTAATTTCTGAAGTAATTTCGGGAGAAGGATCTTCTTCAAGTGAATTAGATAGAGCCGAAACCTAAGTTTTCTTAGAATTTTTCATTTTATTCTTTTGACGGTGCTGGACCCGCCAACATTTAGGCGATCACCCTGGTATGAAGTCCCAATTAGACTTCACACTGGTTGGTGTCAAAGTCCCATCCGTTATGATGGCTCGGTTTCCATTGTCTTAAGGATTTTCCTCAACTCTTGCTCGTCAGCACAAGAGAGTGGTCTGCTTTGTCTTCAAGAAGTGAGGTTTGCGTGCTTGGTGAGTGTAAGTGTCACTTGTGTCAATGGTTCTTTAACTATAGAGGGAGAGGGTGGGAGTGAGTCCCAAGTTGGCTGGGATGAAGTCCCAACTTGGCTAGGAACACACAACACAACATGACATGCACAACTTCCGGAGGAGCAGTCCACACGGATGTGGCAATCACAACACACAAGGTAAGATATCACATACAACACTCAACAGATGAGTCTAAACAAGTGTGATGGTTGTTACAGAAAGTTTTATGTGAAAGGTATGTCTGATGTATAGGAGAGTAGTCTACATGGGCGAAACAACGTTAACATCATATACAACACATTTCCATTAATAGATTATGTATTACAACAAGGGAAATAGTTCAGATGTAGAACACAAGTTAAAGCCACATGCTTCACAAGTGTTAAATATTAGTCTTACAACAATTAGAATACATGTGTGAAAACATGTTGACTTGTTAGCAAGCTTTTGAATTAAGCGAAAGTTACAAGACACATTATTACACCATACATCACTAACCCCGAGTGCGAGGCTTTGGAGCCACTACTTACTCCTCAAAGAAAATATTACAGACACTCTTGGCTATGTAGGAGGAGTTGAGGTGAAAAGTCTTTTGCATGTACAAATGAGGGGGTATTTATAGCCAAGGGTGAAACAGACCCTTGTGGATGTTCGACTACCCTCATGACTATTTTACTTCCATGACTTCTCGTCTTTACATGACTCTTTGTACATCAAGTGGGTCTCTTAGACTTCCACGTTACATCACATTGATTGACAACATAGCCCATAGTAGAAATGTGGGTGACATGACTTGACATGACAGTGCTGGTACATTCGTGCTATTGCTGGAGTGCATGTCGAGCTAAAATGCTACTGGTTGATGGATGTCTTCATGGTGTATCACAGCTTCACCTCCGCATGGCGAAGTGTGTGGAGCCTTCGATGGTCTTTGGTTCACTTGATGAAGCTTTGAAATGTCGTTCCTTGCTTGCATGTTGGGGATGCTTGACAAGCTCATCTATTCAGGAAGGTGCATGTTCATCCATTCGTCTATCGATGAGCACATCTTGCATGTTTGCTCATCCATTCGTCCGTGAACACATCTTTGCATGATCATCTGTTTGCAAGCACCTCCCTTCACATGCATCGTTCATTTGTCCATCGGTGAACCTATCCTTCTGCATGTGCTCCCTTCATTCATCCCTTTCATTGTTATGCCATGCTTGTTAGTGTACCTGTACTTGTAGTCACTCATGACGAGACAACATCAAATCTAAAACCTCCAAGTCTACCATGACACAGGATCATTTCAGATGTAGGTGACCAAGAGAGGAAACAAGGTTGTGAATCAAGATGATGGCTTCGGGCACTATTGATGAAAAATGCGCAAGAGTCACTCAGTGATGAAGATGTGCAATCCAAGTTGACAGTGACTTTCTGCAAGGTCTGGCTCGACTAGAAGGCAAAATTCTAAATTTCTGGTAGGGAGATTCTGGGATGCAGGAAGGCAAGGTAGATAGGATCTACACAATTTCTGCAATGAATGGGAAGAAGGGGATGGAAGGCCAAATTTGCATAATTTTCTGGAGGAACAGGCTAGGCTACAAGGAGGGTCATCGGGCAGAGATTGCACAGTTTTTGGGAGGAACTCCCCGGGAGCCTGACAGCCAAAACTGCACAATTCTGAGAGGGAACTAGCAATTGGTTGCTGGGTCACTGGCAACCAAAACTACGCAATTCCTAGACGGAACTAGAAGCTGGCTGCTAGGTCACTAGCAGCCAAATTGAGCAATTCCTGGGAGGAACTGGCAGTCTGATTCTAGGAGTTGATGGTGAGGGAAGCTGCACTAAGGTTGGGAGGATGACTTGCTGATCATATCTGCACAATTTCTGAGCTGAGTGGACTGCTGGGTAGCAAAAGGCATGCTAATGAATATTATGCAATTTATTAGATGAGCAGTTGGTCGACTGTCGGGATGATTGACTGGGAAAATTGCACAATTTTCTAAGGGAGATAGGGACAGGCAATTGGTGTCTGTCTGGCTTGTCTGTGCAATTTCCTCAGTCAGTCAAGTGGCCAAGTTCAGATGCCTATGTGCAATTTCAGAGGGGAGTTAGTCTCGAGGTGGTAGCCAGGTCTGACTGTTCGGGTGGCTAGCATGAGATCTGATTGAATTGCTTGTGATCAACGCAACTTGAAAATATTTGCTTAATGCTTCTGCGCTGTTTTGGGTGATAGTCGATCGTGTCGATGGCGAGGTGATGTTTTGGCTAGTAGAGGGGAGTTCATTCATCAGAACATCAACGAAATGACTAAGTGTGTGAATGGTCAAAAGATGCATAGGTGATCATGCAAACACATAGTCACATGACTCAATGACGAGATGAATCAAGCCATCCAAACACACATTTTCAACATGATTGACCAACGGTGCAAGTGACAAGTGCGAAACTCATGATTGATTGTTGACCGACTGTGATGACACTTGTGTGATAGTGAATGTGACTCAACAGATGCATTCATAGTGAACACAACAATCACACACGAAGCGAAAACTTCGAGCATAGCCAGGACATGGTCACAAGCATGACTTAGACACCAACATGCAGAAATTGAATGAAATGAATAAGTAAGGTGAATGAAAATACTTACACGGGCTTATGGAGTGAACCTTGGGGAGTGTAGTCATTAAGCAAAACTCTCAAGGGAGGCTCCGAAATTGGGTGTAGGCCAAAATTTTGGAGGGTGGTTGTAGCCGCTACAACACTTGGTGACACACTGGTAGAACTCCAGCTTCTCTTTTTTGGTTCATATCTAGCACAAGGCTTTGGTATTTTGGGGAGTATTGAATCACTGTGTGGATTACTTCGCCTTCCCCACTTACCCCATGGACACGCATGGTCCACCCTTTTCCAACTCAGTCAAACACAATCAATAGTTTATCTTGATCTCAGTGTTTTGAATTCACAAAGGGTAGTTTAGCTCGCGAGTTAAATATTTTCAAAGTATAAGTTTTCATCTCTCGCATTGCTCCACTGCTGGCAGGCTTGGATAGTACCCCGACAAAGTCACGCAGGAACACACACATTGCTCCACTACTAGCGAGCCTGGTCAGTACCCTGGTGGAGTTGCATGCTTCACCTCTCTGCATAAGAAGCCTTTATCTTCTTCCACCTTTGTAATTTTTTTCAAGAGGACTGTGCATAGGCACTTATTTATTTTTGGGGTGGGAGAGGGATCCCGACTTATTGAGAGCAGAAGAGGTTGTTCCTTCAGAGAAGCATGTAAGACCTCCGGCATAGATTTGCTCATTTATATTTCCCCTTCTCCATTTCTACTAGTTAGATAAGCTTGAAAACATAGAGCAAAAGGCTGAGTACAGGCATGGGGCTTCCTAGTGTGGACACAGGTTCATGGTTGGACCAAAACTTCCCTTGCAGATGGTTCATATTTTTTGTCAATAATTCATCGGCTGAAGGTTACAACCAAGCACAGAGAAGACACACACAAAGCTGCCAAGTGCTATAGCGTCACAAGTTTCTTCAAATTTCAACCACATACTCTGTTAAGAAACGAGAACATAGTAGTTGGCAACACTTATTTATGGAAACAAAAATAGTAAAATATCAAAAAAACAAAACAAATGTGAACAAAAATAGTAAGACGAATCAAAAAAAGCAAAACAAAGATAATAAGAAAAGAAAACAAGATGAAAATAACAAGCAACAAGCAGAGAATGTACATGGCACGTTTGCAGCCTGGCCTATTGAAGGTAATGTGTGAGATCTTGGTCGTTGACAGGAACGTTGTCAGTTCTCCTGTCAAGTGATTACAAGTGACATGTGTGTGGGCCAAGCTTCTAGTAGACCAACGCAAGTCCACCAGGTTTGACTAATGGAACCTGGTGGCATTCCAAAAGACCTTTAAGTGAAGACAACACCACTGTTTCAGGTGCTGCATGCAATCTGGGCTCAGATGATGGCACGGGGTAGTTGTTTTTATTCCGTGAATGATTCAAGTTTATGAAATCAATGCATAAGCAAATTTTCTTGGATTTCTTACATGTAGAATTTAAATTGGAAAACCAAGTTTTATGAAGAACTTTGCAATTAATCTAACCATCCAAAATGTTAGTCAATCTTTTTCATACAAGGAGTGCAAAAATCATGTGTGTGTTACCTAGTCTTTGTTGCAATAGCTTATCTCCTCCTTTACCTGGAATCTCGTGTTGGATTTCTCACGTGTAGTGCGTACTCAGGTCATCATCTGCCCATGCAGACCCATTCCAATACTGTTCAATCAAGCGGTCAAAGACTTGTCACTGTGGTAGTCTGTGGCTTGTACCGAGATTGGTTATCTTTGGATCATGATAGGTTTCTAGGTTGCTCTGTTTATTCGTAGTGGTGGTCCTTTGTAAGATTAGCATGAGTGCTTCATACTTAGAAGTGTTGTTTGTGAAATCAAACTTCAAGCAACTTGAGATCATGCATTGTCTATTGTTTTGGACGAATGAGATACAACTGTTCCTTGAGACATCATGTGTCTCTAATCCATCAAAATCCATGGCCCAAAGCTGACCTAAACATGGACTGTTTGGCATGCTAGTACTATTGCTAGTACTATTGTAGCTACTACTGCTATAATTGGTACAATGAATTGTACAAGTTTCATTACCATCAGTTAGGCAAGGAAGGAGTCCCAACTACGTGTCTAATGAGGTTGGAGTTGACTGTGCAAGATAACACTCCGATGTCGTTTCAATGAGGCAGTTGCCAAACATAATTTTTGCGAAGGCCAATGGTTCATTCTCGCTGTTAAGGGGAGTGGCATTGTGTTTCATATACCTCTCGGATAACACCCAAATTTGGTTGCATTTTCCCTTGTACGGAAGCCACTTGTGAGACCAGTATGTAGAAAAATATCCATTAACTTGTTGGACTAGTCTCTATTGAGTAATAGACCATATGCTTTTGGTATGTCCACAACAACTATGTTGATGCATTGGTGTACGACTATCATGAGATAGTCGGATGGTCACATCTCGCAGCTCACTAATGGCTGGTACTGATGTTCAATCGAGTTGGATGATTCTTGTGGATGTTTCACTCCATTGTGCATTGATATTCTTAGCAATGTAGAGTGACATGATTTTGGCTGCCGCAACAAAATAAACCAAGAACTTGTGGACATTGAAGTTAAAAAATTCAAACGAGAGTAGGAATGGAGGGTAACCTAAGTTTTCTTCTTCCATCTGGAGTGTGTTGAGCATAGTGGATAGTGATCCGGGAGGTGTGTTTTCTCCCTTGCTGGTGGAGGCTATGCTATCCATTGCTTTCTGTCCCATTGCGTAGTAGGATATCTCGCAGACTCTGGACCTTAGCTAACTTGAAAAAAACTAATGTTCACTCTTGTTTTCTTCATGTATTCAACAATGTTGTAGTCTAGAGGTGGTAGAATTACCGAGGTGTCTGGGGTGGAACAAATGTTCGTGTTGTCCAACGGGGTGTTTTGCAACTTGCTGCTCACTAATGTAGTCTTATCCTCCACTGTCTTCACAGACTTGCTTTGTGCTTTCTACCTTGGGGTGGTTGGTAGATCGGCCTTCTTTATTAGAAGTCTCACCTTCTCTTGCATTTCCCTAAGTGTAGGGGGGCCCACTTACTCCTAAGATAGTAACGATCATTTTGCTTTTGGGGTTGCTTCTTGGTGTTCGCCTTTGACATTACTTGCGAGCACTGATATGCATTCACCACATGCCTAGAACTTGATGTTTCATTAAGTGCAACCTCTTTGTCATTGTTAGTGTCTTCCAGCCGCTCTTGCATGTTTCCTTCTGCATCAAGTGTATGGCTGTAGATAGAGTTAATGACTCGCTTCCAATCCAAACAAGAGTTCTCGGGGTGATGTTCTTCATGGAAGGAACAAAACTTAGGATCTGCACATTGTTCGAGTTTGAACACATGCTTCTACACAATATTTGAAGCAAACCGATTGTTGCTTGATGATTTGGTTGAGGAATTGTTTGTTCGTCTTTGTTTGGGCAGATGCCTACTTGCAAATGTGTCTATTTTCTATTTCTTGAGCTCAAACACTTCCGTGGTCAAGTTCTTGAATAGGTGAGTGAGGGTCTCGATATTGGTTGCTTCCTTATCTCTACCCTTGCTCGTCGTTTCTTGGGGCTTCCTTCTTACATCCTTGGAGTCCTTCGTTGATTCGTCATCCATGATGACTCTGATTGTGCGCAAGTATTTATCAACAATAATAGCCTCTTCACAACTTTCTAGGAGTGTTGGTTTTGCAGCTCACTTGACAAACTACGCAATGCTGTTTGGTAGTGCAGATGTGTAATAGTCAATAATGATGGAGTCATGAGGTTTAGTGTCCGGTATAAATTTGTTCAAAATATGTGTAAACCTATGATTGAAATCTTTCACTTTCTCTTTTCCCTCCATCATAAGGCTTCCCAATTCTTTGAGTAGCATGAATGGGATCTTGTCATTAGTAAACTTTTCAAGGAACATACATTTGAAAGCACCTGAGTTCTATATCGAGTTGGGTGGGGAAGGCTATGATACCATGCAACTACGTGGTCATCCAAGGTACATGGGAACAATTTACATGCTACATCGTCATAATGTACATTAAGGGTTTGCAGATGTAGGTAGAAGTTATCTAAGTGGTCTTCTACCTTCACCATGCTATCAGGGTTGAACTTGATATTCATTCTCTATGCTCGCTTCGACATCTTGTGTAGAACAACCGGTAGAGCTAATGGTCCCTAAGTCATCCATTCAAGATTTGGGTCAACCATGTCTTCTTCTTCTTCGTCCTCTTCCTCTCTTTCAGAGTCTGATGGTTCCATCTCTGAGTCTGTTGGTTTGTCTCTACCTCCGACTGTTGAAAATGGCAACAAGAAATGCTAAAAATAGAAGTGCTAAAAATAGCACTACTAAAAATAGCAGTTTGGGTACCAGTGCTGGATTGGGCAACAGGGAATGAAAAATGGAAGTGCTAAAAATAGCATTCTATTTTTAGCAGTCCAGGATGGATTCCTATTTTAGTCAGTCCCTGGACTAAAAATAGGAAGTAAAATTCGAATTTGATATTAACAGCAGTTTGAAAATTAATTAATTAATTCATCTTGAGTTAATTAGTTAAGGAAAATCAAACTTGAAGTCTATGTGAGGACATGCAACAATTTATCTATTAATTGAGGAATTTATCCATCAGTTAACTGAGTCAAGTCCAGTTATATTTGATTTAAACAATTTGTTTAAATTAATGCTAGTTCAGTTAGTTAATGCTTGCATGCATGTAACTGTTGCACTTCAGATAACTAAATATTCTCTCATAAATAACTCATGCATGTCAGTTCAGAGAAAGACCCAGTTGAGATCAGAGGAGGGACAATGTACTACCAGTTGGATGGATTTTTCCTATAAAGGAAAATCATCCAAGCAGGAGGATCAAGGTTACTTGAGGATTGTGCAGTTTTATAGGGTGTGAGATCAGTGTTACACTTGGTAAGAAGAGGATCACCCAGGAAAAAATGTGCAAGGAAATAGGAGGCTTGGAGGGCAAAGGAGAAGGCTTAGGAGAAGTCTTGATTGCCTATGAGCATCCAGGAGGATTGCACTCAGAGTTGGCTAGTTGTGAGAGCTAAGGCTTTGTGTAATCCTGATGTATTTCCACCTTCACCTGTGAAGATTATACTGAGAGCTGGATAGCTGTGTGAGAGATAAGGCTTTGTATAAATCCTATGTATGATAATACAGAGTTGGGGTCTTAGGCTGAGGCTTTCCCCGAGTTATATCTATTGTGTTCATGTGTGATTGCTTTCTCATTCTCTGTTATATGTGTTCTATTTGATCTCGCTCAAAATTGATTAAGCTTCCGCACGTTTGTTTTTAGAAGTAGATCAAGTATTTTTCTTTAGTATATTGCATTATTAGGTGATCTATAGTGACAATTTCTACACTGCCTCCTTTGTTGCCTTCTCCTCCACCTCCTATACCAGAGTCTGATCCCAAGATCACAAGAGTGTCTTGTTCGCCTTCCCACAACATGTTTTGGGGCTCAAAGCCCAAGTTTTAGTCAAAGGTTTGGTAAGACTCCGTGAATTGCGGGCGTGGAGCACGAAGTATAGGTTAAGTCATAGGGTTGTCCACCCTAAAATATTGTAATGTGATGTAAAGTCATGTTGGCTTACCCATGGTTTGTGGACCATGGGATTGTATAAATAGAGCAAGGCTCTAAGTTGTAAAGATAGATAAGGAAAGAGAGAGAAGAATAAAAATGGTTCGGGCTTAGAGTAGGATTCTAAGTGTATTGGATCGTAGTAGGAGGAAGAGGCTCTGCAGCTGAATGCACAAAGGCCTAGTAGAGTCTGCAACTGAGTGCGTAGGGCGGTGTTGAGTCTGTAATCGAGATTGAAGATTAATAAAGAGAAGTTGATTCTTATTTTTGTGTATTTGTTGTACATTGCCTTCTTTACGTTTATATTGGATTATTTATCGCATGCATTGATATGATTGCTGAATATGCTGTAATAACCATTAATCTTACACACGCAAGTTAAGTAATCTGGTAATAACAGATTAAATAGCAAGGAACTTGGGTATTATATGGGTTGCACCTCAAGTAGGGTTGCGCAGAAACAACATCACAGGTTGCGAAGGAAAAAAAAGTGCGCGTAGCGACGTGTGTGCAGGGTCAAACCGTGGACCTCGAAAAGCCCATCATACATCCCCAGGGTGCAGAAACCTAGTTCTAGCACCCTCCCATACTACTTTTGGTGAGGCCTTAGTCTGCACTCCATGGACTGTTGCCGAAAGGGCTAGTAGTACTGGGATTTTCTTGGCTAAATCACCTCTGAACTTGGGTCAGGCCCATACAAGCCAATAAATGGTTCCGTTGTTGAGACCAGGATCCGCATAAAGGATGTTTGATGTCGTGCCATTGGAATCCAACAAAGAAAGAAATTGAAGAGTGGTTGGACAAGAAGATTCACGAGTTCGCGGTGCAGGAGAATAGAAATCTGCGAGTATATAAGGAACAGTGGTTGGAGTGCTACTTGTATATGGAAATCCATGAAATTTTCTTTGCACCCTTTCCTTCTGCACTGTAAGAGTGGATTGCGAAGTTAGCAGATAGCCAGGGAAGGTGTAGGCTCGTCAAACCAATAGTGTGGACTCCAAAAGTAGTGTGTAGACTAGAAGCATTAGAAGATAAGATCGCACAAGATGTGGACCATTGGCTCGACCGAATAATAGGAGGATTAATCATTGAGTTCGCGGTCAACATGACCATCAGCTACAGTGAGGTGGAGCGACATTTCCTCAAGGGACCGCGAGGTAAGTATATTAAATCTTTGAACACTTGGATTAAGATGCTATTGTGTGAAAAGTGGATTATGCAAATAAATTAATGTTTGGGACTATGCAAAGTGGGAAGATCTACATAAGCGGAAGTAGTGAAGAGTTGGAAACCAATCTCTTAATTTCTCCCTCGTGGGAAAGCGAGGAAGAGCTCGCAAAAGTTTCTCTGAGAAGTGCGGTCTGTCTGATAAGGTAGCACATTCCGCATTTACCACCTCCACCCACACTACCACCCGTCTCACCCTCCTCACCTCCATCCCCACCCACCCCACCTACGCCACCACCGCAGTTTAGTATGGCAAGCACGATCAAACTACCGGTATTTAGAGGAGTGGGGAACGAAGATCTGGACCAATTCTGGTTCGTGGTAAGAGTAGTATGGGAAGCACAGGGTGTCAATGACAAAATACTATGTAACAGTGCCAGATCTGAACAAGTCATTAACATGCAAGAAACATCTACAATCAGGGAGGTGGCAAGGAGTATGCATAGGATTAATGCTGCACTAGAAAATCGTCAAGCCGATTATCAGCCTACTATGATAGAACTGGAAGGTGACTTAATTAATCAATGTGTGTCTATTTTAGTAGATCTAGGTGCAAGCTTAAATTATGTCAACCCCAAAATAGTGGAAAAAATTTATTTGCAAAATTATAAATTTAAAGACCCCTGGCTAATCCAACTAGCTATAGGGTCCAAGTGGAGGGTAAATGCGAAGGTGCCTAGTTGTCCCATTGAGGTAGGGGGTCCACACATAAATGCAGAATTGAACATTTTTACTTAGGATGGACTGATTGGAGTGGCATTGGTCTATAGTGAATTGTAAGGAGAAATCCATTAGCTATCTTGCGAAACATGGATCTTGGAAAGAGATCCAAGGGGTAAGGAAACCCATGAAGCTATGCCCCATTACTACCTCTCAAGTGGGCACATGCATCAAAATTTTTTGCGTGATTTATGCTGTCCAGGTTGGGTATTCTAATTATAAAGATAAGACCACCACTTTGGAAAACACACCAAGAGTTCAGGAAATTACTGATTGTTTCCTGAAAATATACCAGGGCTACCTCCAAAATGTGATATTGATTTCACCATAGAATTAATTCCTGGAGTAGCACCAATATCTAAAGCTCCTTATCGCATGAGTGTACCTGAGCTAACTAAACTTAAGATGCAACTCCAGGAGTTTCTCGATAAGGGATATATTCGTCCCATGTATCACCCTTGGGATCTTCGGTGTTATTTGTAAGGAAGAAGGATGGCACACTGCAGTTGTGCATGGATTACCTACAAATTAATAAATAAATTATTAAAAATAAGTTCCCTCTGCCTCAGATTGACGATCTATTTTTCCAAGTCAAAGGTGCAAAAAATTTCTCTGAAATTGATTTACGATCAGGATACCTTCAAATTCAGGTGTAGTACTTGGGGCATGTCATTTCAACAAAAGAAATAGTGGTTGACCTCGAGAATATCAAGACCATTATGGAGTGGTCAGCGCCCAAAAATGTAGTTGATATATGATATTTTATGGGTCTAGTGGGGTATTACCACCTTTTGATAGAGAGATTATCTCGGATTGCATACCCCATCACCTCCTTACAAAAGAAAAGGGAAAATGTTGAAGTAGACCAACGAACGTCAAAATTTTTTTTGAACAACTAAAACATCTCCTAACTACTACCCTTGTGCTAAAGATTGTTGATCCAAATAAGCAATTTGTGGTCTGCACATATGCATGTCAAGAAGGGGTTGGGGGAGTACTAATGCAATATGGGAAAGTGATCACATACGAGTCACGTAAGTTGAAGGAGCACGAACAAGTATAATTCACATATGACTTGGAATTAACAGCGGTAGTTCACGCACTAAAGGTGTGGAGACATTATCTCCTAGGTAAAATATTTATGTTAATGTCAACCTATAATATTCTAACAAGTTATTTCAAACAGCCCAATCTAAATGCCCGTTAAGCAAGGTGGAATGCTTTCCTTAGTGAATTTGAATTTGACATCAAGAATTTAAAAGGAAAACAAAATCGAGTTGCATATGCATCAGGCAGAAGAATACATTGTGTTTATGAACTTTATTATAATCAAATTGAATTTAAGTTTCTAGAGAAAATTAAAGAAGTTTCCCAATAGGATCCTGAATATAAATTTTTCTGGCAGCAAGCTCAACAAGCTAACAACCAAAACAAATAGTCATAATATGATATAAATAAAGATCAATTATTAGCTTTCATAAAAGGATATATGTCCCCAATCAAATTTCTGTTAGGAAATTGATTTTGGATGAATTTCACAAGATCCCTTACAATGCCCATACCAGATGTTAGAAAATATTTTTTGCCATTAAAAAGGATTATTTTTTGTGTGGAATGCATAGGGATATCACAGAATATTTGACAAAATGTAAAGAATGTCATCAAGTTAAAGTTGAACATCAACACCCTACTGGTCTTCTTCAACCAATACCTATACAAGAGTGGAAGTGGGAGGTCATTACACTTGAATTCATCATTGGATTACTCATATCTAAGAGGCACAATCACTCGATCATGGTAGTAGTGGATAAACTGAATAAAACAACTCATTTTATTCCAGTACAATCTACATTCAAGATAGTTCAAATTGTTAACATTTTTATGAAAAAAGTGTTCTGGTTGCATGGTATTCCTAAGGTATTTATATCAGACAAAGATGTAAAATTTACCTCCGCATTTTTGAGAGCCCTATTTACAGGGCTAGTTACCCAAATCTAGTTCGGCACTGCATACCATCCATAGACTGATGGTCAAATTGAACATGTGAATAGATTACTAGAAGATATGCTCTGGATGTATGTTATGTAGCAGCCTAGTAAGTGGGAAGTTGCATTTGGCATAATTTTCATATAATAACAAGTATCATGAATCTTTAAAGATGAGCCCCTTCGAAGTGTTGTATAGAAGAAGATGTAGAACACCTATAGATTGGAACAGTCTTGAAAACAAACTAATACTAGGGCCAGAAATATTGGAGGAAATGAAATGAACAGTAAAGAAAATCCAACAAAATTTAAATGTTGCCCAAGATACACATAAAGCTTATGCTGATAAAAAAAATAACGAATCGAGAATTTGAAGTTGGAAATCATGTATATGTGAAAATCAAACCCAAGAAAAGAACTTTGAAATGGACTAGCTGCGTAAATCTTTCCCCTCGCTTTTGTGGTCCTTTCCAGATATTAGAAATAATTGGACCAATGGCTTATAGACTAGCCTTACCATGTCATATAGAAGTTCATAACATATTTCATGTCTCATTATTGTAATGCTATGTGTATGACCCTAGACATGTGATTCATTGGAAGGATGTTCATAGAATGCTTTGAAGATTTAAATTGATCATGATAAAATGAGTTTTCCTAAATTATTCTAGTATGGTTATTATAACAGGTTGAACCGGATGGAGAATTTTTGGTGGAACCTCAATGCATCCTCAAATGGAGAGAAAAAACACTACAAAGGCGAGCCATTATCTAGGTTAAAGTGCAGTGGAAACACTTCAACCTAAAAGAGGCCACCTGGGAAGATGAAGAATTCATACAAGAAGCCTACCTGGATTTGTTCCATAAGATTGGATTAAACACCAAGGATGGTGTTTTGGACGAGAGGGGGAAGATGTAACACCTCGATGCTATGAGTAGCTTCTCACGGTTAATTATTTTTCCTTTGAATAACTCAGTTATTTATAATTGTTTATAAGGCATGATAAGAAAACATTACATTAGGATAAGTGGATGAAAATTAGATGATGCAATGATGTGATGTGTAGGAGTTACGGTTGTGAACCAAGAATAGTTAAATAAAGGAAAAATTGAATCTTGGATTCCTGAATAGTTAGAAAAACCCCATGGCTCAGTGGAAAAATCCAAGGATAGCTATAGGCTGGAGGATATGTGGAAAGAGAGATGGAATTTGGAAATAAGAATGTTGTTGGATAGAGGTATTCTGGAGCTAAACGTAGAGTCAGTGGAATCCTAAGACTGATTCCTGAGTGTACAATACTGGGTTGGAGTGGAGTAGCCTTGAGAATTAGGTACAAGTTACCTCAAGAACTAGAATTTGAAATTCCAAACTGTCAAGTAAAGAAAAGGCTTGAGGGAGAGGCTGGACGTAATTTCCAGCTTGGGGTTGGGTGGTGAGACTTTACTGCTGATAATTAATCTAATCTATTGAAAAGATAAGTATGCTTGTTAGTTTCGGAGAAATATTTAAATTCTTTATTCCTGTATAGAAAAAGGCTTCTGTGTTTCTTTTATGTATGAAAAAGAGAAATGTTGTGTGTTTATTCTTTAAAAGAAATATTAGCAGGACTGTATAAGACAAAGGAACTAGTCTTCTTAAGAAAAATAAGAGTGCGATAATCAACCCCTGTATAATATAACCTTAACCAGAAATTTCTCGGTAGAAATATGTTTCAGGAGTGGACTGAATAGGTAAAGAAAAGACCATAGGGCTTATAACAAATAATGGGGAACCAATTGATATTCTGGGTCTGCAAGTTCAAACTCCCTCAGAGGCAGTCTGGACCCAACATAATTATTAGAAAATACCCCTCGTGGGAAATGAACCGATCCTAGTTAACCTAGGTCTAGTCACACCCAGGGAGCACAATGTCTAGTGGGTTAATATTAAAAAAGAATAGGAACGAATATGTTTATGTTGTTTGGAACAAAACAGATAAATCAGTTTCTAAATTATAACCCGGGGAATCACATGAGAATACATACATTTGTTACACCAAGAAAAGATACAAACTATATGATGCAAAACCTTTTATATATACATATATTCTTGTTATAGAAGAAACAAATGACAACCATCCTTTTAATTTTACAAACTCGAGAAAAAAAGAACGAAAGAATGCCCCTACTAATGAAATTACCAAGTGTGAAGCCTATCCCAAATGTTTTAACAAAAAAAAAAAAAAAACTTTGTATAATTTTTTGATTAACAAGTTAACAAATATTGCAAAAGACTGAGTTGTACTTCTTTTAGTGGATAACATGCAGAAAGTTGCAAGATACATTATCTATTCTCGTAACAATTTAGGCACATATGGAAAATTTCAGAACTCGTGTGTAATAGGTTGGGTTAGTTCGACCCCAAGTCAAGCTTAAGGGCTAAATAGTCCCTTGCCTACCAATTTTATGTAGGACTGTGAGGGTCAAAGAGGAACCCAACAAAATTGCCATCAAACAGATAACCTCTTCATTTCTTTTTCTAAACAAACTCAGAAAACAAAAGGTATTGTCGGGAATTAAGCAAATGTTACAATATTCATAAACCAAAAACCCCATAACAGGGGAAAATGCTAAATAAAATATATATGAACATATCAAAATGGAGAATTTAATTAAAAAAATATAATTATATACAGTTTGAAAAAAACAAAAGGTCCAACATCCTATGGAGGTTCAATTTTATATAGTCTTTCCAAAAGAAAAATATCAGTACAAAAAAGTTGAATCATTAGGGGAATTTTGAGGTCTAAAATGGGCCTCTAAGAAAATTACAAAATAAGAGTGGAAATTATAAGATAAGGTTACATTATATCATTAAATTTTAGAGGAAACAAAGAAAAAATATTTTTTCAACTCGTATTTTCAAATTGTCTCCTTACAGATTTACTCAAATTTTGAGTAGAAACACTCATTAGATGCAAAATTTGATTCCTCATCCAAAAAGTACCCATGTTGCATATTTTTATGGATCCTACTACACATAAAATCATAAATACATGAAAAACGTTATTGCAATCACGTTTTTTCATGTATTTCTCCTTTTTTTTATAGCAGGGTCCATCGAAAGTATGCAACATGGGTACTCCTTGGATGAGGAATTAAAGTTTTCATCCAATGAGTACTCTCGCTCAAAATTTGAGTAGAAACTTAGGGAGATAAGTTAAAAATACGAGTTGAAAAAGTAGTTTTATTATTTTCTTATTTTTTTAATATTTTTACTTTTTTACTCCAAAAATGGTGAATCACCTCCGATGGTTGACATCATTATCTTGAATCTATTGGTTATTATAAAATTTATTTTTGTTGTACATTTTTCTTAGGAGACGCATTTTAGACCTCAAAATTCCCCTAATGAAATTTTAGAGGGATTCATTCTCTTTTAATCTAGAGTAATCTGAGCATACTCAAAAGCTGGAGTATAGAACCCGTCTAAGCACCCTATCTCAAAATAAAGGTAAAAAAACCTGAAAACCAAGGGAAGTAACTCATAGAATTTGTTTAGTGTCACAACCGCTACACCACAGCAGTAATAATGTGCATACCTATTCAACAAGGAAAGAACTAGTCAAACCTTAAGTGTTAGAAACCTTTAATATAGTTAAAATTAAACACTCTGAGTTTTCACCTAAGAAAAACAAATATACCAACAGCTCACCATCGAATCCTAGAGGGTTATCGTCGCCACCATTCAAACTTGTACTAAAACATTATGTTAGTTTTACTTTGTGGGTTTTCCTAATTACCTTAAACCCTAACCAAGATCTACTCCTTTGTAAGAAATTAAAATTAATGCACAGCGGAACTTACTTTCCATCTTCAAAGGCTCCTGGTCTCGACTTGAGTTATTGGCTCTTGAATCCTTCCAAGAGCTTGCAATCCTTTTCTCTGGCTATCCTTGATAGAGTATCTAGTCTTCAATGGAGCAGACAATTTTTTTTTTTTTGAGTGATTGCAAGCCTTGGAGACTCAGCCCTTTTATAGCAGTGCAAAACCCCAATCCTAGGGCAGCCGAAATTTAGCTGAAACAAGTCTGTCAAGAAATCTGGACAACCGAAATTTAGCTGAAATTTATTACTGCTATTATTTTAATCAATTATAATCGGTCCATTAACAATTATAATTGATTAACATTATTCTATATGTATTTGTATCCAAATCCTTATTTAAATACGTATAATGCCATGACTTAATTAATCACATTATTTGGCATATTTTAATCATTATATAAATGTAGTCTTGCTGACCGTATTTGATATCATAATCATAATGCACGCATGTCCAACCTAATTATTGTAATTAGACGTCTCTAAATCCAACAATCTCCCACATGGACAAGTGCAACTTTTTGATTATATATCCTTAACTTTATTGCATGCAACTTTTCTGTCTTTACTTATCGTATTTCTTAAACAATTCCGTCCATCAATTATGCTAACAAAGGACTTAAGCGGAATTTGTCACATTTATTCGCAACTAAACTGACATAAATCACGCTGCCAACATAACTGAATGACATGAATCTGATTTGGACATATAGTTTAGAAATTACACGCAAGTGTGATTAGACGTGCCTATTTCTAATTGAGTCACCTTTACTTTACTGTATGAGGCCAAAAATTTAAACTTTAAAGAAAGAAATAATGAAACTGAAACTGAATGCAACTTGTATATATCATCAAAATTGTTTACAATTGCATTACATAGAACATCAAAAAACAGAACTTAAAACATATTCAGACTCCCACATTTTCTAATCATCCTAAACAGATATTACACCCATACAAGCAACATGTTGGTGAAACTTCTTGGGTGGTAATCCTTTAGTAAGAGGATCCGCAATCATGGAGTCTGTACCTATGTGTTTTATACACAATTTATTATTCTGCACTCTCTCTTTTACAACCAGTAACTTAATGTCAATGTACTTTGACTTTGACGAACTTCGGTTGTTGGTTGCGTATAACACTGCTGAATTGTTGTCACATAATAATTTGAGTGGTTTCTGAATAGAATCCACAATTTTCAGACTTGTGATGAAGTTCTTCAACCATACGCCATGATTACATGCTTCAAAGCATGCAACAAATTCAGCTGCAATAGTGGAGGAGGCTACCAATGACTGTTTAGCACTCTTCCATGACACAGCACCACCTGCCATCATAAATATGTATCCTGATGTTGACTTCATGCTGTCGACACATCCTCCAAAATCAGAATCGGTATATCCAATGACCTCGAGCTGTTCCGACCTCCAATACGTGAGCATATAGTCCCTTGTTCTCTTTAGGTATCTCAACACTTGCTTGGCTGCCTTCCAGTGTTCCATACCTGGGTTACTCAAATATCTCCCTAGCATTCCGGTAATGAACGCAATATCCGGACGCGTGCATACTCGTGCATACATGATGCTACCCACGGCTGAGGCATAGGGAATATCTTTCATGAGGTTTTTATCTAAGTCAGTTTGGGGACATTGTTTCAGACTAAACTTATTTCCTTTTGATATAGGGGT
>APFE031431350.1:0-21941 GCA_000404065.3 Pinus taeda
TAGGATAATCTACAAAAAAGGGGATTCATTGGACCATCGAGATGTCCCAACTGCAATCTCAACTCAGAAACCATCTTACATCTCATGGACACTTGTCCACTAGCTACTCAATTATGGGAGAAAATTGATCAATGTAATAGAAGATCAGGAAAACGACAGGGGGACATAGTAGATACCATAAGAACATGGCCAAATCACCCTTTCCATAGCTCTCTGCTAAACTCATTGTGGAACATTATCCTAGGCTTTCTCTACTAGATACTATGGAAGGAAAGGAACAATAGAGTCTTCAACAATAACAGCAGGCCGATAGAAATGCTATGGCTTCTCCTAAAGAAAAATCTCCAAGAAACTTTGGCTATTCGACATTGGCAAGACACAGATTTTCCGGACTCTCCTCAGGAGCACCTCATCATGAAATCTTGGAATCTCGATCTGTCCTGCTTGACCCATGTCAAATCCCGTCCCCCAACCAGTTCTGCCTCCCCTCTCAAGTGGTCCCCTCCTGCCTCAATGTCTTATAAATTGAACTTTGATGGGGCAGCCAAGGGCAATCCTGGGCCATCTGGTTATGGAGGGGTCTTCAGAAATGAAAAAGGAGCAGCATTGCATATCTACTATGGAACGATTGGCAAAGATACCAACAACGTTGCGGAATTGGAAGGTCTGTGGAAAGGGATTTGCATTGCAGACCAAAAAAACTTTTTCCTGCTAGAGGTAGAGGGAGACTCCCTTATCCTAATTACTGCAGCTACAAGGATTCAAGTAGGCACCTCGGCAGCTAAGATAGCTTCCAGTTGGAGGTTGCCCAGTTGTGCCATATGTTATTGCAATGGGATGGCACATTGTCCTCACACACCTACATTAAATGCAGCATTCACCACACCTCTCCAGCTCCCAGTTCATAGCACGATGGTGGTCCGGCTGTTCGTCACTCCCGCGGTTCTGCTCCAGGCCTTCAGCTCTATAATGGTTGCTGCTCTGTGCAATTCTCTGTGCCATTTACTCAGCCTGTCTCTGATAGATGGTTCTACGGCTCGACTCTAGCTCCAGAGGTTCACAGTGTCACTTGGTCTCTGTTTCCGTCTCACTCGGCGCATCCACTCCTCAGGCACCTCCCTCTCTGCATTCACCTTTGTTTCTGCCTCTCTCTTCGCATCAGTTCCTCGCCCCTCTGTGCTTCCGCCCCTCTGTGTATCTGCCCCTCTGTGCTTTCACCCCCCTGTGACATATCCTGGTTCATCAATATGCCACGCGAACGGCTTAGACTAGTGAGTAGGCGGGGCGGCTCACGAGGTCGTGCCATTCATTAGCACTCCTTCACCACCTCGTACCCATCCTCAGACGCGCTGGAGTCTGGTCGAGCTAATTACCCAGCTACCAGAAGTGGCAGGGGAAGAGGTAGAGGGCATGCTAGGAATGACGTCTGTGAGCACAGTGCACATTCCACTGCCCGTTTCCACATTCCATGCTCCCTGGCGAACTCCTCCTTTATAGTCTCAGTCACGATTGAAAAATGTGAGAACGCGGCTCATCTCGGGGCCCCGGCAGAGCAGAGGCGGGCCAATCCCAATGTCGACCAGCGCCAAGTCACAAGAGGCTTGTCCGCTGTGAACCCTGAAGCTGATGCAAGTCCAAGCACACTGGCAAGAGAAGCGGTCCATCCGTCAGACTGAAGTGACTCAGAGCAATTTGGGTGCAAGATTGTTGAGGAAAAACTGTCTACCTCAGTTGACCAATGAACCAGCCAACGCCTCAGTTTTTGTTCTGCAGCCGAAGTAGGAGTTCGCCTCCCTTTCAATCTACTGCATCCGTGCCTGTTTCAGGTATTTGTCAACTCCACTTGATGGAGTCTGTCATTGTTTTGTTTATGTTGGAGTCCGTTTTAGTTATGTTTATGCTGGAGTCAACAAAGTTTAACCTCGTCATGAATTGTTGCATGGTTATTTTTGGGGTTTTTGGAAAGGTTAATATTCCTGAAAGTTATCCACTCTGATGTAAGTCTATCGCTGGCTCCATAGTCAGGATGACGAGAATTACTCTGTCAAATGCCATCCTCCAGGCAAGAATCTTCGAGGCTTGCCTCGCTGTAACAATTTTTGTATAATAATAGGAGTAGACCAATTGAGAAAAAAAAATATATGGCTTTTGTTTTTAAAAATAACATTATAATAGATACATGCCATCGCCATGTAAAAATAACCTTTTAACCTCTTATTTCACGTTGCAACCAACCTTGAGATATTACCACTGTAATGAAGTTGGAGATCTGCCACTGAATTGAACTTGTACTTTTGCCATGTGTCGAGCAGTGAAACATTGTTTCATAACAAACTTCCACAAGCAATTCTTAATTCATTTGGAGGTCAAATGCACCCATTCAAGTTGCATTGGAGTCGTTTCTACGAGCTCTACGCAATGGTGATCCTTCCACTCGAATCTAGTAACCTTGAATTTTAGGTTTTTTCTACATCCTTAATCATCCATTGATCAATTTCAGATCATGCAATGAGGCTCAAGGGTCTGTTTATTATTGGAAAACATGAGAAAACCCTAAACAACCAAAACCTCGACCCCAAGAGATGTAACACCAAGAGTTTGTGGGCCCGTTGGGGTTAGTTAGGCAACCAACTTCCCAGGGTCGTAACTTGGTCATATTATCTTCGTTTGGCATAGACGATACCTTGTTGGAAAGGTCTCCCTGAGTACTACAGGTTTCACCACATACCCCTCCTTATGGCTATGAGCCTGTCGCCAACCCAAAAAAAAAAAACGTTGTTTAGGGGGTCAAAACTACTCTGAAAGTTTAGGATCCGAAAAACTACTAAAAATATTAAACGCTAAAATGAACAAGGAAACAAATGAAACTGACTGGGGGATCTAGGTGGAATAGGAGGGTGACCACCAATATCCACTTGGATCATTCTTGCCCCCTTAGGAAGAAATGGTCCCCATTTCATGCAGAGCCTCCATGAGGTGAGGAAAGTTATGTTGAACCTCGTCCTTCGCGAACCACTTGCCCTGGTGAAGGAGTTGGCCTACTTTGACAACGATATAGTTGTATCCTCAATTGGAAAGTGTTCTTAATTTGTTTGTACATGATCTAATCAGTTGTGGCATGTTCCATGCAGTTTGGGTTGAGCTATGCTGGTGTGAGTTGTTTTCCAATGTCAGATGTGTCCAACAATGGTGGAAAGTATGGCCAAAGGCGATCTCCATTGAACACTCATTGCAGACCAAGGAACAGTGGGATGTTGAGCTCTAAGGCATTGTGACTAACGGTCTTGGTGATGGTGTATGGCCCATATCGGAGTGATTGAAGCTTGCGGTGGGGTCCAGCAAGGCACTCCTTCTGCAAATGTAGCCAAACTTTGTCGCCCACCTGGAACTTGAGTGGCACTCAATGTTGATCATGGTGCTTCTTGTACTTAGCATTGGCTCTATCCAATATATCATGGACCTGTTGGCAGATGTGTTGAATGCGCTCAATGAAGTTGTTAGCCCTTTCATCTTTGGACTGAACGTGAGTCGATTCTACCTGAGGGGATGCAAATGGTATGGCCACATCAATGGGGCATAATGGCTGAAATCCCAACCCTACTTGAAAGGGGTTGTGACATGTTGAGCTATGGAGAGATCTATTGTAGTTGTGTTGGACATAAGAGAGACTTTCATCCCATGTGTGTGGATTCTTCGAGTTGTACATGCATAGAATGTGTACGATCATCCTATTGACAACCTCTTGTTGACCATCAGTTTGGGGATGGAAAGTCGTGGACTTAGTATTTTTTGTATCCAGCATCGACCAGAGACTTTACCAAAATGCACTTAGGAATCTGTTGTCCTAATCTGAGGCAATGGATTATGGGATCCAAAAGTGTACCCATACTCGCTCAAAGAAGAGCTTAGCAGTGGCCTTTGTTGTGATACTCTTCTTGCAGGCCATCATGATGGCCATCTTAAAGAATCTATCGACGACCACGAAAATGCAATCATTGTCGTGCTTACTAGAAGGAAGGCCCAACATGTAATCCATGGAGACAGATTCCCAAGGCCAAATAGAAGTAGGCAGAGGAGTATACAGGACTTTCTTCTTGATGGGTGGTTTGGCAATGGCGCAGGTGGTGTAGGATCTAATGTACTTCCCAACATCCTGAGGAAGTTTCAGCCAATAAAAATACTTTTGCAATACCACCATTGTTTTCTCTACTCTGAAATGTCCAGCGACTCGACTATAGTGTGCCTCCCAAATCATCTTGGCACGCTCACTTGAAGGAACACATATGTGTCCCAGGTGTCATAACAGTGCATTTTGAAGGTGAAAATCTGGAACTTCCTTCCCTTCTAGGAGTGTCTGGTATATGTTGTTGAATTCTGGATCACTCTTGTAAAGATGCGGCCACCCCAATGTCTCATGCCCACAAGAGTCTAGCATAGTGAACAGCGCCATGACCGGTGGTCAGTCGAGGCAATCAATGACATTATTTTCTTTTCACTTCTTGTACTTAATGTTCAAATGGAATTGTTGCAAATAGGTGGACCATTTCTAATGGTGATCGTTCTGCAACTTCCCTTGTATCTATATGAACTGTAGAGGTCGGTGCTCTGTATGGATGACCATTTCCTTCCCCATAATGTAATGCTTCCATTGACGATAGGCCTTCACAATGGAATTCATTTCTTTGTCGTAAGTGGGGTACTTTCGAACTATGTCTGAAAGTGTCTCACTGTGATAAGCCATTGGATGACCATGCTGAGTAAGAACCACACCAATAGCATAGTTGGAGGCATCTGTCTCAATCTAAAATGGTTGTTGTAGGTCTGGTAATGTGAGCACTGGTGCATAAAAGAGGTTATTCTTTAACTCAGAGAACGCTTGTTTTTGGGTTTCCAACCAAAAAAACTTTGCTTTCGCTCCGCCCTTGGTGACTTGAATTAAAGGCCAAGTGATATGAGAGAACCCCAACATGAACCTATGGTAGAAATTGACAAGACCCAAAAAGTTGTGGAGCTCCGTTAGAGTGGTTCTGGTTGGCCAATCCTGAATGACTTGTATCTTTGATGGGTCCACATGTACACCCTGCTCATTAATGATTTACCCCAGATATTGAACGTAGGTTAGGACAAAGGTGCATTTCTCCAAGTTAGCACACAGTTTGTGTTGGTGTAGGGTTTGAAGGACTTGTCGAATATGGTGGAGGTTCTCTTCCCAACTCTGGTTGAAGATCAAGATGTCATCTAAATAAACCACCACGAATGCATTGGTGAAGGGTCACAATATGTCGTCCATCAGTCTCATGAAGGTTGCAGGGGCGTTCGTCAATCCAAACAGCATGACCAACCATTCGAAAAGGCCCTCCTTGGATTTGAAGGCAATCTTCCACACATCGAAGGGTTCGATAGGAACCTAGTGGTAACTTGACTTCAAGTCAATATTGCTAAAAAATTTGGCCCCCTTGAGCTAGTCCAGAAGGTCATCAATCTGTGGGATTGGGTACCTATTCCGAGCAGTGATCTTGTTCAGTGCCCAATAGTCAATACATAGCCTCCAGGTCCTATCCTTCTTCTGTACCAATAAAATTGGGCTCCCACAAGGTGATGAGCTTGGCCTAATGTGCCCTTTCTGCAATAGTTCCTGAATCTACCTTTTGATCACCTCACTCTCCATAACAGAGCGTCAATAGATTTGCCCATTGGGTAGTGACGCACCCAGGCTCAGATCGATGGAGTGCTTGACCTAAAAGTGTAGAGGTACCCTTGTGGGTGAGGAAAAAATATCCTTGTACTCCTCCACGACCTTGTCAATTTGTCGTTGTTGTGTAGAGTAGCCCTGCCTGGAAGTCGTGACCACAACCTTCTTCTTTCCCTTAGGGCGAATCATAAAAAAACAAATTTCCTAGTTTGGGAAATGGTCTTATTGCAGTGATCAAAGAGATGGCAGTAGGCAGGGCTACCTCCGGTATCCTGTACAACTTATTAGCCAAAGTAATAATCATAGAGCGAGGCTTAGACTCATATACAACATGTCACTTCCACAAGTATGGTTGTCCTAACAATACATCACAAACTTCAAAAGGAGCAATGTCACACAGTACCTCATCCGTGAAGGGCTTGATGCTATAGGGAAGGTGACACTGTTGGTTGACGCAAAGATCTCATCCTTGGTGAAGCCACCTGATGGTGTATGACTGTGGATGTGTCGTAGTCTTTAGGCCCAGTTGCTTCACAACCTCTGCTAAAATGAGGCTCTTTTGGCTCCAGCTGACAACAATGAACTGCAGTGGAGAACCCTTCACCCACATCTTTGATTGGAAGAGGTGTTCCCCCTCCTCTAGATCTTCACGCTCAATCTTCTGGATTGTGGTGGTGGCCACGATGGCACTATGCTCTACATTAATGATCTTCTTCCCTTTGCCAGATCCCCTATTGGGTTTTGATTCAGAGTCGTAACCTACGTTTGATTCGGAAGCCTTCAGCTCGGAAACCAGTGACTGCTTGTCCCAACACTTCTTGTATTTTGAGTGGAGCTCTTATGGAACTCACACCATTTTCCCATGTCCTTCTTCACCTTGGGGGTGTTGTTCCTTGCTTGCGGTTTTGGCGGGTTGTCCTGGGTAGCCTCGCCTTGGCTTTGTCCTTTGTTCTGTGCTTTGGAGACGTCTTTTTCTTGCTTTGGATTCGTAGATCCAAAGTCTCGCTTCTTCTATTTAAACTTATTCTCAATCTTGAGAGTGTACCGATATGTCGTGTCCAGCGAGAAAATGTCCAGGAATTTCATCTCGTCCTGGATGTACTTGTGTAGATAGTCATGGTACTTGAGCACCAAATACCTCTCACTATCCTTGATACCCAGCTTCGTGCGAAGGGTATGGAAAGTATTTGTGAACTCTGCCACATATTGGTCCCTTCCCTGTCGTAGTGTGGTCCATTTTATGTATTTGTCTTCATAGCTCCTGACAGGGTAATATTGTTCCTTGATAGCATCTCAGAAAGAATTCCAAGTGGGTGTGGCTGAAAACAACAAGGTTTCACTCTCATCCTTTTGTTCACTGTAGGTTTCCCACCAGTCCTTGACATGTGGGATGGCTTTAAGAAGTGCAAAAGTAATCTCTTCCCGATTGGAAAAGTCATGAATTGAAAAAATATCATTCCAATAGATTTAACCATTTATCTATGGTTTCTACATCTATCATGCCTTCGAATATGGGAATATCGAAGTTAACTTATACCTTAAAAGGAGTGGCACCTCCAGAGTGGTTGTTGAATCAAGATGCATCGCCTATGGGTAGTCGTCGAAGGATCTGGGAAAAGTTATCCATCATCGCATCCCTCCGTCACTCAAGGGCTTCCTTGAGCAACATTTTGAAAGGATCTCCTGCCCCATTGTCTTTCTTTTCTTCTTCAATGAGAGGTTGTCGGGTTTTGCAAGGCTGGTCTTGCAATGGTTCAACCAGATCAAGCCCTAACTCCTTATACCCTAACCTCGTTGGGGACATGCAAAGAAAAAAAGAGAAAGAGCAGACCGCTTTGATACCACTGATATGAAATTAAACAGGATAACAACAATTTACAAATATAATCATAAACATAAAGATGCAGCAGAAAAACACTTCATTTCATTAATAGAAAAATATTGAACTATGCTTAAAAACATAATGGAAATAAGATAGGTCGGGCAATGGTATCTTATCTCTAAGAAGCGATGTGGCGGCTACATGCCTCTAAACTGTGTTACAATGAGGCTCAAGGGACTATTTATTATTGGAAAATATGAGAAAACCATAAACAACCAAAACCCTAACCCCAAGAGATGTAACACGAAGAGTTTGTGGGCTTTGTTGGGGTTAGTTGGGCAGCCAACTTCCAAGGGTCATAACTTGGTCATATTATCTTTGTTTGGTGTGTACGATGCCTTGTTGGAAAGGTCTCTCTTAGTACTACAGGTTTCTTCGAAAGCCACTACTTATGTCAACACGCCCACCGCGGACCCCAAATAAATGTCGTTTAGGGGGTCAAAATTGCTCCAAAAGTTTAGGACCCAAAAAACTAGTAAAAATAGTAAATGTTGAAATGAACAAGGAAACAGATGAAACTAGCTAATGGGGTCTAGTTGGAATAGGCGGGTGGCCACCAAATCCACCTGGATCAGGTGGTTTGGCCTCTAGAAGCCCTGGGTGGTTTTGATTAATGTGTTTTATGAGATCCCACATTCATTCTTGGAATATGGCACGAGGGTGACTAGATGGAGAGAGATTGGCTGAGCCATGTTTATGGTTGGGTGGTTTGTGGAAGTCTCAAACCTAGTTGGCCTTTGCATCATCAATATGAGGTTATTTCTCCTTGTCATTTCATGAGTATTATACTGGTTTATATGTGGATTATGGTTGTTGCTTCCTTGGTATTTTTATTTTTATTATGTTGGTTATAAGCATGTACTATGGCAATGGCTATGGATGGATCTCATCATGTTTTTACTAGTAACTAAATGAACAATGTATCTATGACCTGATAAATGATAATGCAACTAATGATATAAGGGAACAATGCTTCTTAGCAATTCTTAGATAAGTATGAGACCCCTATGCTTAGCTCTGTTGTTAAGACCTGTAAATTACATATTTGTGACATGTTTGACGAAATGCATGTCATGGCTAGTAGGGGTCCATTCTAGTCCTTATTCAAGTAATTACATTCGCATCATTGTTTTGTTGTTATCTTTCAGTTCTGAAAGTGCCATTGAGTTCTGCCAAGTGACCTGAGCTCTAGACCTAAAAACGTGGCACAAATCTCGAAGTCATGTGCACAGGTCTAAGGAGAAAAGTCCCCAGACACATACATACCCATGTTGTGAAAGCGTCTGAAGCCTCTTGGATGTATGCTTGTCCATATCAAGGGAGCATCTAGGGGTTTAATGGTCTAAAATCTCAGTGGGACCCAAGTGTTGGTAACTTGAGTGGTTGGGATGACTCCTAGCAATTTTGTTGCTGATGTGGAAGGTGTGTATGGTGTGTTTTCGTTGATTCCACTTCCTTAACTGGCACATAGGGATTCGAATCATAACATATGTACTTCTCGCCACATGTTTACCTCGGTTAGCTGGTTACTTGGGTAGATGTGGGAGGAGGGTGTGACAAAAAGTTATCCAACCACTTCTTTTGAGAACACTCTTTGACTAGCTTCCCACAAAATTCACCCACCAACGTCCTTCCAAGAATGTATGAAATATCCCTAACACGAACATCTTTCCCAACAAGCATCAAAACATTCTCAGGCCTTTCCCTAATGGAAATTTTCCAAAGATATGAAATAGGGGTCTATCATTTCTCTTCTTCATAAAAACCCCCATTGCTACACTACATTGCCTTCATTCAAGGGAGAAGCCAAAGGGAGGGCATTATCAAGGGACAAACATGGATTCAAATTAATGTCATTACTACAAGGTTTGGGATTACAAATCAGAGGTTCCTTACGCGTTAATGTGTTTGCCCTCAAAAAAAACAAAAAAATAAAAAATAAAAATAAAAAGCAAGAAAGAAAGAAAGAAAGAAGAAAGACAATTACGAATGTGTAAAAAATAAACATTTTGCAAGACTTGTGTTTTAAATCTATAGAAATGAGTTGTAAACACATATGTTATTGCATTTAATTGGTATTGTATAAAAACAAAAATCTACAAAGTAAAGGTAGATTAAAAGTGTTCTTTCAAGTGACAATGGTTTTTTTAATATGCTTTAAAGGTCTAAACATTTTACAAATAAATTTTTTAAAAAATCTTTGTTTTATATTATAATTATAACGAAAACTTTTTTTTTCACAACATGAGAAAACCTATAATAACAAATAAACAAACAATTCCTATTTCTACCCACTAAAATTATTTTAAATTAAAAATTAAATAAAATTATTTTCATCTCTATTTTTCATTAATATAATTAATTTATTTAATTATTTTAAATGAAAATTAAAATAAAAATATTTTCATCTCTATTTTTCGTTAATATAATTAATTTTAATGTAATTTGCAATAGCTACTAAAATTATATCTATGCAACATGCTTCCTTTCACTCAAGATAATGAAAAAAATAAATATATCAGTTTTGTGAAGTGGAATGATTAAATAGTAGACAAAACAACATCGTAGGTTTAAATCATACATCATAGCCTGATTCCTTATACCTTTTCATCCTACCTCTATGTTATTCGTGTGACCCCTTCGTACAATGGTCGAAGTATGACAAATTAATTAGTCCGACTGGGTACCTGATGGATAGGTATAAAAATAGTTTTTTAAAACTATAGTACACGAAGCATCCATCAAATCAAGACTATAATTGATTTTGTGGACAAGTGTTATATTATATTTTTTTTCCTTAATTTTATTATTTAAAAAAAAAAATTATCTCAAAAGTACAATATAGACTTCATAAAAATTGTCACATTTATGTTTATAGTTAATAAAAACAGGAGCTACTGACGGGAAGATGGAGAGGATTATTGGCGTTATCCGTAAGGGTTTAGGGTAAAACTCTAGGTTTTTACTGCAGCTCTCTGCAGACAACTGGAGTAGTGTACCCGTCTACCGACAGTATTGCCCGTCATTTCCGTTACACCTTGTCCGTCACTTTTTGTTGTCGGTTTCTACTTGCAACCTGGGGGATACAATGGAAGTTGAAGAGCTCGATTTTTCCGAGGATCCCTATCTGGACCGTGTCATTTTTGGGAATCCTAACTTCACTACGCTGGCATCTAGCCCTAACTTTCTGTCTGACCCTGCTCCGCCTATTTCATTGTTGGTAGTTTCATTTTCTGGCACTGTTTTGCTCCTCCACACATCGGGTCGCTCTCAATAGAATCCCATGCTTTGGATTGTTCTCCATTATCACCTGGTACCCTGCACATTTTGATTGAAAATACACCTCCATCGCCCTCTTTCGATCCTCATTTGTCCATATCGATTTTTTTCACCACGCCGCATGAAGACATCCATACCACCACAGCCCAAAACCCTCCCTCATCTGCTCACTCGCCGTCGGGCTATTTCGAGACCCTTGCGGTCAAGGTAAAGTCTGTAGAAAATATTCCTTTGGAGGGATCCCCAGATCCATTATCAAACCACCCATCTGCACATCGTATAGGTAAGAGAAAGACAAAGTGCGTGAAGGCGACCTCCAAGGACATCACCATCCGGTTCGGCGAGACCTCTGCGATTGGGGAAGCAGCATATATGGCTAGCACGGTGCTTGTTGGTTATGTCCACAGCAAAGCATATTCGGATACCAGACTTACCCTATGGGTCAAGGAGATATGGGGTGGATTGTTGAAGGAACTGCCTGAGGTACAGGTCCTTCCCAAGGGGTAGTTTTCTCTTCACTTTGCAAAGGAAAACTATACGGATTTGGTTCTCGCCAAGTATTGCCACATCGAGATGGCTCTGGTCCTTCTCAAGTGATGGAGTCCCTTGTTCGACCCTTAGAGAGAGAAAATTGGGGTTGGGCCACTCTGGGTGCCCTTGCCTGCGCTTCCTTTACAGTACTAGTGTGAGGAGGTATTCATCAAAATTGGTAATGCACTCGGTACCCATCTGGACCATGATCGAACATTTGTGCAATCAAAGAATAGAACCCTCGCTCGCATTCTAGTCCATTTGGACACTCGTGAGGGTTTGGAGGAGAAGATTACATTACAATGGGGGAAGTTTATCAAGGTCCAGATCTTGAATTATGAAGGGGTTCCGTTTCGTTGTTGGCGATGCCACAGGGTGGGACATATCTTCAAATATTTCCCTCTAAAAAAAAAATCAGAGGACACCCAAAAGCGTCACTTGCACCATCTAGGATTGACTCACCGACCATTCTACGCTCTCTTGTTCTGGGTCCTACTCCTCCGGCAAGCAATCCCCTTCCTAAGATGGTGGATGATGTGCACAGATCGATCTTACCGTTGCTCACTAGGTCTCAGGCAACTGCTGAAGCCACAAAAGCTTTGGGTACTCCTCTAACCTCTTCTGCCTCATCTGTTGCTATTTATTCATCTTTTGTTGCATCTTCCATATATACATTTGTGGCACTTTGCACTATGTCGTCTCCACCCTTAATTGCCACTACTGCCCCCACATTGCATTCGCTTACTACATTCTCCACCTCTCCATCATTCTCCAGGGTATCATCATCTCATCACTATTATCTTCACTCCCGTACCCTAGCTAGCGATACTCTGGTTCAACATGCTGGATTGGGTCTCACACCACCCGGTTTAGTTCCTCTGACATCTCAGGGAAGGAAATCTGATCTCTCCAAAGCCATCAAGCATGCAGGGGCTGAAGTAGCCTCTAGTCGTCAATCCACTCTCGATGGGGTTCTTAGAGCTTTGAACATCCCGAGAGGAGTTCCCCCATGAAGTGTCTATCATTCAACTGCAGAGGCATGGCTAGTGCCTCCAAGAAACTAGCCCTGTGTAGACTCTTTGAGGTTGAACCTATCGATATCATCTTGGTCCAAGAAACCCTAGGTGTCGTTGAACACATTACCAGCTCCCTTTAATCTATATCCCCTGGTTAGACCTTCTTGGCAATGGATGATGTGGGGAGATCTGGAGGACCTGCCATTGGTTACAATCCCCACACCATCAGGGTTTCTGCATCATGGGGCAGCCACAGATTCATTGGCATAGATTTTTTCTCAATAGAGCTTGGCTCCAACCTTCGGGTTGTCAATATTTATGGACCCTTTCATCAGAGGGAGAATTTTTGGCAACATATGCTAAATCTCAATCTTATCTTCTGATCACATCATCCTAGGAGGTGACCTCAAATTCTCCTTGGGTTTCAATGAATCTTGGGGGTCTATGGCTCAAATGGATCCAATCTCGGGGTTTATGACTAACCTTCTGGAGCAGTACCATTTTGTGGATTTCCCCATGAATAAACCCCTCCCCACTTGGAGGAATAGAAGGGTGGGTGAAGCTACACTTGCGTGAAGACTAGATAGATTTCTTATGAAGGGTCCCCTCTTGCAACATCTGCATCTGAAGGGGGCATTTCAGATCACTCCCCAATCTATTTGGAGGTTTTGGGCCCTCATCCTAAGCCAAAAGCCCCTTTTAAATTTAACCATGTTTGGTTATATGACCCTGCCTACATTAGCTTGGTTTCGGACTTCTGGGCTACCAACCCGATTAATAGATTTGATTCATTGGCTAAAGGTTTTTGTAATATTTTGTCCAAGCTCAAGCATCTAAGGGAGAATTCACTACTATCTCACATTTAATCTGTGTTGAGCTCTTTTCTCGATGAGAGAAGCTTGGGGTTTATTACAGCTAAAGACAAGTCGCATGTGATTGAATGTGTATTTGTGATTGTGTATGAAAATCGTTGTTGTTTGGACTTTATTTACATAGTTGTGCATTTATAATGAATGTGGATAACATGTTTGATATGTACTTTGAAATGTGTGTAGATTTTCTTTAGCATATGGCTTGATTTACTATCTACACTAATTTTGTATGTTTGGATATTTACAATTGTCTATGTATGATGATCAAAATTTGATATGCAATGTTTGTATGTATTTATAATTTTGTGTGTGTAGTAAGTAAATTTGATGGGATGTTTGTCTGTTTTTGTATTTGCAATATTTTTGATGTTTGAATGTTTGTGCATTTCAATGTGTGTTATTTTTGTGTATTTATTATGTGTATTTATTGGTTATTAGATTTTAAATTAAAAGTATCAAATAATGCATTGATATAGATAATTATAACATGTTAATTGAAAATCTTAAATGTTAAATCAACTTAAAGTTATGTAAATGCATTTTACTTAATCAATATAATATTTTTCCAACCACTAGATTTTGTGATAATTGCACAATTTTTGGATGCTTGTTTAGTGGTACACTTCATGTACGATCAAGTTGTATGTCATTGATTGATTGGTGTATGGTAATTACAAAACTTTTTGTATGCCTATTGAGTGATTGAATTTTTGTATGATCAAGTTGTATGTTTTTATTGTATATATTGATTGATGTGTTTTTATATTACTTTGTGATGATAAATTTAAATGCATAATTTCGTGTAATGATTGTCATTTGAGTTTCATTTATATGATTGTGTTTTAGAATGAATGTGTGACGTATTAATATGTATTTTGTAATCATTAAAATCATATTATTCACCACATCTCATCAAGTCTCAATGTCAAGATTGATAGTAATATAATATTAATTGGTAGAGTCAACGTTGATTAATAGGCAGTATTATCCTGAGATGAGAATTTATGTTTTCAATTTTTACAATACTACAAATTAATTGATAATTAAATTCAAAAGATGTTATACCTAGACATTTAAAACAAGACAATATTGCTCATCAAATCCATGATACAATGCCATGAAATATGGCATCCTTATTGTCCATGTGATCTACATACTTCATCAAGATGGTCTCTGTGTTTTGGAACATTTGCGAGGGATTCAAATCATATGCAACAAGAGAAGCCAGTCTAGTTGAATCTCCTAATCGTCATGCCATATTCATTGGTTGCATTTGCTCAAAGGACATTTTTGTACCATAGATATTTTCGAGAAGAAGCTTAAGGGTATTATAAACACAAACCAAGTTTTTCTACCTTCCTTGATCCCAATAAATTTCTCGTCACCTAATCTAATCCAAAAATAAACGTATATGCTCTAATTCCTCTCAGGGGAAATGTAATCCCTACATATGGAGGAAATCATATAAAAAACTTGAGCAACTCTAGGATATGTTTGTATGAAGTGTCTACTAGTTTATTGAATTCTACCAAACATCTTTATGATATAAAGCGTCTATTGTGCCAAATTTTCTCACTTGTAAGTGAATAGGGTAAACAAACCCATAGTACCATACATGTTCTCCCTATTATGTACCTAGCCCCAACAAGGTAAAATTTGTCCATCAGAAAATAGTTATAGGCTTCAAATTATACCAAATGAGTCAAATCATGCATAAACATACTTGCTAAAGCCATTATATATTAATTGTTGAGTACATATCAAATTTTATTAGGCATAATAATGTCTAGACAACACGTAGGTGTTGGAAATACTGAGAGGGGGACTGAATCGGTATTTCTTTCCAATTGTTACTTTTACCAGTTAGATCACTTATATTTAGAACAAAAAATGAACAGTAGAAATAAATTCCTTTATTAATATAATCTTTACAATGAATCAAGTACAATATAGGTAGGGATCAAACCCCAGAAGAAGATGCCCAGGCTCAAACCTAGGATGTGCCAAGCACCTACTTGGACTTTAGTGAGGTTTCTACCTCTAGTGCTTTGACCCTATCTTATCCAAGGCACCAACCTTGAGTTTAGGAGCACCAAATACAAGGACATCAATCCTATAGCTTCGCTTTGTCAAGATACGTTTGGTTTCACGACTCCCAAAGTCTTCTTCACCGAGCCCTGTCAATCTTCAATTATCCCTTCACTTAGTCTCCACATCACATCATCATTGACAACCTTGTCATATAGAAAGTGTCACCACTGTTATTCATAATACCCAATCAATCTCTTCAAGTTACCTCATCATGACATCAACACTGCATTGTGATCTTCAATACAACACTTCAATGTGTCTTCAATGAACTGCACCAAGTTCTGCACCAGCTCTAATAATATTTACGCACCTTCTTCAAATCTGGTCCAAGGTTACTCCCAAAATTACTTCAAGTTACCTCCAAAGTCTGCACCAAAATTTGCACCATGACTTATGCACTGCACCAATATTTCAACACGAGATTATCTCAAGACTACTGGGCCACTGCTGCACCAAGACTTCAACACTAGATTGTGACAATTATTCTTTACAAATGTCCTTGCACCACACTGCACCATACCACTATTCAAATTGTTCCAATACTTCTACACAAGGATTTATACACCATACTACATCTATTCTGCACCATACTTCTTCATCAATTTTGCACCAATATTCTTGCACTAAGACTTCAACATTGCACCAATATTTTAGTACTGCACCAGGACTTTTGCAACACAACTTTACCAATGTCCTTACTACAACAAAACTTTAGCAATAATATTATGGCATCATGCTGCACCAATTTACTGATCTGAATTTTGATATGCTGCTACAAGCCCGAATATGATACCTCGGGTCCGAATTAATATGCCACTTCTCAATGCTTCATTATACTCCATTGTGCTATCTTTAGTTCATGGTTTCTTGACTTCACTGTGCATTAGGATGTTTGTTGTTTTTTTCATGAGGAGATCTTTATCTTCAAGGTTTCATTTGCAAGTGTATCTACCATAGTCAAGGCTTGAACCAACACACATCCCGAATCCAAAAAAAACTATACAATCCGCAATCCAACACAGTCTGAGGGTTAATACTCCAATAAAATCTGAGGGCTAATAATCCAACACACCGTCATTACCATGTGATCCTACCTAGTCCACAAATTGAACCAACAGTTCGAGGTTGGTGTGTCCTTGTTTGGTGCACAGTTCAGTATTGGTGCACAATTCCGTGTTGATTGGTGCACAGTCCCATGTTGATTTGAGCATAGTATGAAAGCCCTTACTCCTACATGAATTTTGTTTAGGCATAGGTCATCTTATTGGCAGAAGCTTGCCTTAAAAATGTAAAATCTAATTCTTGCTCATATTTAGGAGATTTTGCTCAAGTAATAGCTCATTAGAAAGGCAAAACTATGCTTTACAAGATCGTGTAGGTGTCTTCAAGGAATTCTACCTCTAAGATAGTAAAAAGGAATTTTTAGTGTGACTGACTAATTATTAGTGAAGGTAGGGTAGAATGCCTTGACTATTGTGCTTCTTCATAGATTGATTTCTTCATTGATTGTCTTCTTAATCATCTACTTGCCTTCTTCTTCATAGAGTCACCATCATCATGTCCTTGATTTCCTTCTTCATCACCTTGTCTTCTTCAACATATGGTCACCATCATTTTGTAGTCTTCATTATTAGGATCACCGGAGGTAAGGACATCAAGCTTCACATCATTGGAGGTAGGACATGTCATCACATGTATTTCTTCTAGGCCTTCATCAAGTATAGAGATATGGTAGCATTTCATTATGATCAAGATACATGATTGACACTTCATTTGTGTCTTCATCACTTAAACAAGAGTTGTAGTCATCCTCTAGCATCTTCAAGAATATTTTCCATCCCGGTCACTGTCATATCAACAATTGAAATCAATGACAACCTAGATTAACAGTGGGATGAAATGGTCCTTGGAAAATGTTCACCTGTTCAATTTAGCAGTCTTAGTATAGTTCAACTAAGAGCCTAATTATTTGCATAGAGTCAATAGAAACATTCAACTTTAACACATTGTACCAAGCCACCAACGAAGGACCCACAAATGGATACATTGTATATGATTAATTGTGCAAGTTGTTGCTTGATCTAGAAATTGTTAAGTGAAGAGAGCTTCATTCTTGTTCTCATATTAGTTTTCTTCCATGAGAACCTGCTAAGGGTAGATGGAGGTTGAATTATTAACATTAATATCTAGGTATGCATCATCAATGTCAACACTTATATCATTTGATGTTGTTCAATAAGATAGGCATTGACCTTTTTGGCCTACAAGTAACAACATTCATTATCAAAATGGCAATATCTCTTATTGATAGAATCATTGTTTCTTCTCCCCTTTGCTAGTCAAGCTAGGTGTTTCTTGATTATGAGCAACAATGATCAACTCACCATCTTGGAATATATTTAGGAGGGATGATCCAAGAAGGAAATTGGGAAGAGCTTGAGCTTTTTGTCAATGTCAGAAAGAAAACCTAAAGTATACTTTATGAAAAATGGTTTGCTTTTGATGTTTAGTTGTAAAAGGTGGCTACATCCTCCATTGGATGGCACATATTTTCACATCCTACAGTCCCAACCCTCCCCTCCAAATTGATAGTCTATGATAATAACATCTAAGAGATAACTCACAGTCCTTGTCGAAGGAGAAAAATGACAAAGAATAACTCAGAGTGCTTATCAAAAGAGAAAACTGACATAGTGTGAGGGTTCTTTGATTATTATAATTCAGTTCAATTATTTAATTCCTAAAATAGGATATGAAAATTTCATCGTGATGACATGGAAAGGGGTTTTGACCCTTCTTTTATATCTACATGTTTTTTTTTTTAAATTAACAAACACTATAGTGGATTATATTTTTTCTTCGATGACATGGATTGTGCTTTTGTTGTCTAGTCGTAGCCTTTTTTGTCTTGCTGTAAAAGCTGGAGCATCTTTCCACATTATGAAATATGAGTCATCCTTTGCAAATGGAATTGGTATCAACATCTAAGAGATAAATATAACCAACATTGCAGTCCCAACCCTTCACTCTTAAAAAAATTGGCAATCTGTGATAGTAAAGTGCGAGAGATAATTGGTGTTGCTTATCAAACAAGTCATATCAATAGTCAAGGATCTTGATTGCTTTAATTCAATTCAATTTTTAACTTCATATTGGCGTTGGCATTGTAGTGCCTCTCCTCCTCCTCTTAGAGTTTCCTGCATTGTGTGGATTTATTAATTCCTCAACATATAGTTGTTGAGATAGGAGAGATTACATTTCGGAATATGGGCTTTTGGCATTAAGAAACTAGTAAACGACATCTTGAACAAATGTGGCAAAGGAAAGAACCAATTATAGAAACCCACAAAAAAACATTAAAAGTGGAGTAGGAATAAAATAATTGTGATTTTATGAGTATGTCTAAATAGGTTGTAGGTTATATGGGAGTAAGATGACTTATATTGCATGGGCATATCATGGTTGCAGAAACACAACGTAGAGCAAATGGTGCAAAGGTAAATTCAATGCATGATATGAATTTTCAATCTATTCATTGCCTTTCAGTTATAAAATTAGGCTGCTTATTTTTCATAAACTATTAAATTTGATTCTTTATAAAGCTTTTGCTACTTTACAAATAAGGCATAGATGACGATTAAATTTTAATAATTATTTCTTGTTTTTTTGGCAGACGATAAGAAAGGACATGAATATACAAGCATGCTAGGATAGATGAACTATCTACATGTCATTATGAATTCATGACATGAATTCATTATGTTATCGTGACCCAAAATAAATTGGCATTCATTTATTTTTCATCTTCATTATGTAATTACTCTAAAACCACTATAATAATACAAAGTATTGTTTTGTTTGAAAGGGCTAAAAGCCCTTTCTCATTGCTCTTGAGGATGGACCATGGTTATCCTCAAGGGTTTGTGTCCCTCTCTCCACCTTACTTTTCCATTTACTTTTATTTATTTATCTTAGAACTAGATAGTTTTAGTTTAATAGATTGTAAATTAAAAATATCAAATAATGCATCAATATAAATAATAATAACATGTAAATTGAAAATCTTAAATTTTAGATCAACTTGAAGTTATGTAAATGCATTTGATTTAATCAATATGATATTTTTGTAGGCATGGGTTTTTGTGATAATTGCACAATTTTTGGATGCTTGTTTAGCGGTTCAATCTGTATATGATCAAGTTGTATGTCTTTATTGTAAGTACATTGATTGGTTGGTGTATGTTAGTTACAATTATTTTTCTATGCCTATTGAATGATTGAATATCTGTATGATGAAGTTGTATATTTTTATTGCATACAATGATTGATGGGTTTTTCTATTACTTTGTGATGATGAATTTAAATGCAGAATTTAGTGTAATGATTATTGTTTGAATTTCATTCATTTGATTGTGTTTTACAATGAATCAGTGGCACGTTAATATATATTTTGAAATGTGTGAGAATTTTCTTTGTTAATACTTGGTGCTTGGTATCTATATTACGTTTGTGCATTCAAAAATTTTCTGTGTGTGTGATGACAAAAATTTGATATGTAATGTTCAATGTATTTGTGTCTTTACAATGCTTTTTCTGACGCGTACTTGTGACTGTGTATGAGAATGGTTGTTGTTTGGCTTTTTATTTACATAGTTGTGTATTTATAATGAATGTGGATGACATGTTTGTTATGTACTTTGAATTTTGTGTGGCTTTTCTTTAGCATATGGCTTGATTTAGTGTCTACATTAATTTTTTATGTTTGGATATTTACAATCTTCTATGTATGATGATAAAAATTTCATATGCAATATTTGTATGTATTTATAATTTTGCATGTAGTACAAAGATTTGATGGGATGTTTGTATGATTGTGTATTTGCAATTCTTTTGATGTTTGAATGTTTGTGCATTTGCAATGCTTGTTATGATTGTGTGTTTGTATTGCTGATTAGATTGTAAATTAAAAGTATCAAATAATGCATCAATATAAATAATTATAACATGTCAATAGAAAATCATAAATCTAAAATCAAGTTGAAGTTATGTAAATGAATTTGATTTAATCAATATAATATTTTCCAACCATGGGATTTTGTGATAATTGCACAATATTTGGATGCTTGTTTAGTGGTTTGATTTGTGTATGTTAATTGCAAATTTTTTAGTATGAATATTGAGCAATTGAATTTTTGTATGATAAAGTTGTATGTTTTTATTGTATACATTGATTGATGAGTTTTTCTCTTACTTAGTCACGATGAAGTTAAATGCAGAATTTAGTGTAATGATTTTGGTTTGATCTTCATGAGGGAGATATCGGTGATTTAAAATCAGAGTTCGGATGAGGGAGATATCGGTGATTTAAAATCAGCTCTTTTTCTAGAAAATTTCGTGACGACGAGAAAGTGGAAATAGATTGGTGTGCTAGCCAAGAACTTGTATGCACTTGAGGTACAAGATGCATGCAAAGCCTTGAGGAGCAAGGAAAAGGCTAGATACTTGGTGGTTGAGAGGGAGAGTAAATTACCTCTCAACATGTAGAGCAAGAAGAAGTCTCAAAAAATTGCGGAGGAGCCACGATTGGTGCAGCAGCTTCAGGAGGTTACGGAGCAACCACAACAGGGGAAGCTTAGTGGAGATCGAGTAGAAACATCTACTCATGCATAGAACTCAAGTAGGGGGGAAATTTGAGGCAGGTGGACAAAGGGATCACATGCAGTCATACCTCCAAGTAGGAGGTGGGGCGATGTGGAGTGATCATCCCAAGGAGGAGGGGCAAGATCCTTGATGTACCCAACCTCTTAGATGAGACCTTGCTACAGGAGCCCCGATGTGGAGTAGCAGGAACTGACTGAATGGGTAGAGAAAAATGTGGATGGAGCAGCAAAGAGAGCAATAGTGCAGGGAATCCTAGGACAACGTATAGCTAGCAGGTTGCAGCAATGTGAGAGGCACAAGTGTTTTGCGCAATGCTAGGTGGCACAAAGAGGTGTGCAATGGTGCGAGATGCATGGAGATGTTGCAGTAGTGTAGATATCAGAGAGGGAGCACTTGTCAACAGCAAGTAGAGCTTCAACATCAGAGTATGTTCCTAGCCCAACAGAGTGGTCAGTTGGGAGTGTTTTTGTTCCAAGTGTTGTTGGAGCAAGTGGACCAAGTAGATCTGTTGCATGCGGAACATTCCAGAGTTACAGGATCAAGTTCGAGAGGAAGCCTTTCTTATTGAGATAGAGTGTTGAAAAATGTGCACCAAGAAATGTTAAATTTAGAATGTGCTAAAAATAGACCTACTAAAAATAGCATGTCTAAAAATAACAGTTTGGCCAGTAAGGTCATTGGCCACATTGGGTGAGAGGTGAAACTGCTAAAAATAGAAAGTTCTAAAAATAACATTTCTGGGTCCCTTCCTACTTATAGCAATCCCTAGTCTATCTATAGGAAGTAAAATTACTTTTGGTCTTAATAGCAATTGGAAATATTAATTAATTAATTCAGTTGAGTTAATTAGTTAAGAAAATTCGAATTTGAAGTATTTGTGAGCATGCACATGAGTTGTCCCATTGATTAAGGAATTT
>APFE031431360.1:0-17854 GCA_000404065.3 Pinus taeda
GCTGCAATTTAGTTTGTGAGTGCAAATATTGAAGTGGTTGATGATCTGTATGTATGATTGTTTCTTTGCCCATTAGGTAATGTTTCCACTTTTTCACACTCTGTACTAATGCATAGAATTAAATGTCTCAGAATGATAGCATATGGGTTTACCATGTTGCATCAACACTGCTCCCATGGCATAGTCCCTAGCATCTATTTATATCTCAAATGGACTTTGAAGATCTGGCGATGCTAGTACTAGTGTTGTACTAATTTTTTCCTTTAAGGTGTCGAAGGCTTTCTGTTGTTTCCCTCCCCACTGAAACACATGTTTCAATCATGTTAAAGCATGTAATGGAGCTGCAATCAAAGAAAAGTTAGCAATAAACTTTCTCCAATATTGTGTTGCTCCTAGGAAACTCCTAACCTATGTAGCAGATCTCGGTTTAGGCCAATTCACAATGACTTCAACCTTAGAGGTATCTATCTTCAATTCACCATCGCCTACAATATGACCCAAATAATTTAAATATGTTTTGCCAAATTCACATTTTGACAACTTCACATAGAAATTTTCTCTTTTTAAAACATTTAAAGTCTGGTTTACATGCTTTACATGGTCTTCCCATGTCTTACTAAAAACAAGAATGTCATCTAAATATACAATTACAAAATAATCAATAAAAGGTCTGAGTAAATAATTCATAACTCTCATGAAAGTGGCAGGAGCATTAGTTAAGCCAAAAGGCATAACTAGCCATTCATACAGCCCTTGCTTTGTCTTGAAAGCAGTCTTCCATGCATCTTGTTCTGCAACTCTGACCTGATGATAGCCACTATGGAAGTCTAACTTGGAAAAGTAAATTGCTTCTTTCAACTGATCTAATAGATCATCAATACAAGGAAGAGGATAATGATTCTTGATCGTTATTTTATTCAATGCTCTATAATCAATGCACATTCTCCATGAACCATATTTCTTTCCCACCAGCACAATTGGAGATCCACATGGTGATGTGTTTGGTCTTATGAACCCTTTATCGAGAAACTCCTATACCTAGTTCTTTATCTCTACATTATCTAAAGAGGATAACCTATACATTCCGATGTTAGATAATGGAGCATCTTGCTGCAAATGAATATCATGTACTATTTCCCTTTTGGGTGGCAGACCTTTAGGTTCTTGAAATAGGATATCATATTCTGAAACAACTTTAACAAAATCATCTTTCTATTTAGCATCACAGACTTCCAATACATTGGTTTTATTAGGGTTCTTTTCCTTTACAACCATTAGTAAAAATTTCTTACATGAATTCACAATTCTTTTCATCTGCCCTGAGTTTATGAGAGAATAGTTATTTTTGAGTTTATGAGCTCTTACAATATTTTCTATTCCATCTTTAGTGAGTTGATGCTTATTTTCAGCTCTATAGAAAATAACTTTCCTATCATACAAGTAAGGAATTCCCAAAACAATACCACATATATCCATTGGAACTATATCTAACTCAACCTCATCTACAAATGTTGACCCAATAGCAGACCTAAGTTTACATTGTCTTGTCACTTGTAGATTTTTTTTTATCACACTCCCAACCTAATGGATATGGCTTCTCATGAGATTTTGTTAGTAATCCCAACTTCTTTACAATTGTTTCAGAAATCAAGTTTACTTGTGATCCACTATCAAATAAAGTATCAATCTTTTGGTGCTTGGAAATGACTCTAATACGAAAAAACTCATGTATTTTCCTCTCATTATCTTCATTTTCAATAGATTGTGTAGAATTACTTGTGGATGCTTCAGAATTTTTACCTTTTATGCCTGTGGCTATGATTTTTGTTTCATCACCTGAGTCTGACCCCAAGTCTTTCTAAATAGAAGCAGCAGTCTTTTTCTTCTTACCACCGAACTTATTAGGTTTCAACTCTAGATGCAAGGACCAGCAGTGTGCATCATCGTGTCCATCCTTCTTACAATGAGTACAGGAAGGTGTGTCCTTCTGTACAGTGTTTGTCTTCCTCTCCTTCCATTTCAGTTTCTTCTTTTCCTTGTTCTTGCTTACAAAGTGTTTAGATGATCCCCCAACCTCTGGGTTCACATTCTTGCCTCTAGCTTCTAGATGTGTATCCTAAACTAATACATCATCTAATCTAGTGGGATTAAACATAAGAATGGTATGCTTTAAATAGCTATGCAAACCACCTATATACTTCAACAAAGTTTCACGTGAGTCTAGGGATATGCCTAGAGTTAAAGCTCTTTTTCTAAATTCCTGGGTATAATTTTGTACACTTTGACCCTTTAATTGGTGAAGAGTTTGCCAACTCATCATTGCCTGCTTCATATAAGCTAAAGGATAAAAAAAAAATTATGGCAGAAACAAATTCATTCCAGGTAGAAAGAATTTTACCATGTCTTTCCAAATCAGTTTGTGTTTTGCCTTCCCACCACACTAGCGCAGTTCCTCCAAGTCGAAGGCTAGCCAACTGAATCTTTCTCCTTCTTGAATCAATGTTTTTCACCCTACAATATACATCAATCTGTCTTATCTAGTTATCTAGCTTTTCTGCATTTAGTTCTCCGTCATAAATTGGAAAATCAAATTTCACATCTAATTTAATCAAAGAAGTTTTCTTCTTTTTCTTATCAAGGCTAGGAGATGATAATGATGAAGGTGATGGTGGAGGAGATGATGGAGGATGATTTTCCCCTTTCCCTTTTCCCTCTAGAGGGGCAACTAGAGAAGGTTCCTCTGCTTCTTTGTCTTGTTTGGGTGTTGAAGTACTTTCACCTCGACCCTTCTTAAATTCTTTATATATCTCTTCCACCATGACCGCATGGCTATAAAATTGTCCATGAACTCAGATTATGATTCCAATGGAGTTTGTTCTACCATTATTCTCTGAGGATAGACTCTTCCAATCTCTAGATTAGCCTCAATAAGCTCTAATTCTCCTAGTTTGTGCTTTGACCTAGTCAACATTCAAAATCCAACACAAACTTTTCTAACCTTAAAAAAACCAAAACTAGAAGCTCTAATACCACTTGATCTGAAAATGTGATCTTAAATAAATGTCAAGGTATTATAGACTCTATTAGTTTCAGTCTTTGAAGCCTTCCACCAACGATCAAACATGCTCTTACAAAGTGGTCTTAGGGTGTCAAAGTCAAATTTTGTCATTTTAGTGAGTCTTCAAGTAAACTTTGGTCACTAGGTATTAGGTCTAGGATTTGTTTCCACTCCTTACAAAGTCTTCCAAGTATTGGTCCATGTCATCCAACATTAAATGAGTTGTCATCATTTTTTGCATGTTCCAATGGGTCATTTTACACCTTGTTGTGCTTCAGTTGTGCTCAGGTAAGGCTCATTTCCCTCTCCTAGGGTTTTTGTTTCTAAGCAAGAGAAAATGAATTTGGAAAAAGTGAGAGTGATTTTTATCCACGGTAGGTCAAGGAAGAAAAGCCTCCTTCACTTTTTACACAGGTGTCATGGTTTTAAAGAAATATCAAAGAAACACTTGCCTCAAGAGAGTTAATGCACCTCTAGAATGACCTTGGGAAAATCAAGATTTCTCCTAGCCTGGTTGGCCAAATGACTTTCTTGATGAGTCAAACGATAACTAGACACCGAGATCTTTCCAATGAGCTATCATGAGCTCAATTTGGAGTTGCGAAAGACCTTCCAAAGTTGACAGCAATAGCACTCTACATTTTGGCAACCTCATTCTGCACATTTTGACCAGTCTTGGGAGATTGGACTTTTGACAGGGCAAATGAACTCCAAATTGGAAAATTCAAGAAGTTCTAGAAAATATACTCGATATTATTTCCAACGCACTATCACACACCCAATTTGGACACCAGGAAGGCCTCCAAAATTGGGTCTGAAGTGGTGTTTCCCATAGGAACAGTGGCGTTGTGCATAGGATAAATTTTGCAATACAGGAATTTGGCAGCTTTTGATGGAGACAATTTTTGAAATAATGGCTTGCATATTCAGATTTATAATGATGATAACATCAATCCCTGAAAGTTTCAGCAATTTTGGAGCAAATCTTGGTCACCTAAAGGTCACAAAACCATCAAAAAATGCCCTCTCTGCCTCTTTTTGGACACACAGGAAGCAGTCTTGGGAGATTCCACTTTTGAGGGGGGGAAATGACCTCCAAATGAAAAATTTAAAGATATTCCATAAAATATACAGGAAGACCTTTCCAACGAGCTATCTTGGGCTCAATTTGGTCAAAGGGAAGGCCTCCAAAACTGGGTCTAAAGCGGTGTTATGCATAGGAACGGTGGCGCTACGAATAAGATAAATTTTGCCAGTTTTGCTCAAAAATCAAAATTTTGCCTATTTTTTCTACAAGTTGACTTTTCCTTTCATCTTAGATGAATTTATGATTGTAAATGATGCTATGCTATGTAAATGTAATTGCAAATTGACCGTAGAGGGTAGATTCATCATTTTCAGGTGGTTGAGGGGTAAATGAATTAGTTTCCATGGTTATAGAGGCAAGTTGTTCCACTGCCTATATTCTTGTTCCTAGTTTAGAAATGGTTGAAACCACCCCTATTCTCATGGATTCAACCCCTGATGGCTAGCATATGTGGTTTGATGTCTATATTATGTATTTTTTCAGTCATTAGCTAAGGTTGGACTCTTGTGGATGCTCTGAGCTACATTGTACATCTCTAAAGCAATTTAGCAAGGAAATAAACTAGGGTTTGCAGCTATTTTTGTGGGATCCTTGTGGTAATGTGTTTTTTCATTGTCTCTCCTTCTGTCATTAGTTTTTCTCATGTGTTATATGTGCCAAAATCTATTACATTATTCTTAACTAAATGAAATCAAGATAGATAGGTGGAATACATTGGTAATAGTGCTCTGCCTTGGGAATACATTTAGTTTTTTTATGTTTTCAGCTGTCAGAAGAGGACTCATGATCCTTACATGCCCTCCTCAACTCCTCACCAGTATTAGGCCTACCATATCACTGAATTCCAAGTGCAAAAACACCTACCTACCTCGCCCCACTAAACACCCTGCAATTTTGAATTGATTTCCTGGACCCAAAGTTGCCTGCTCCATTTGATCTAGCAACAAAACCATCAAAATCAACCAAAAAACCCTATAGCTACTATACCTAGCCTAAAATCCATATTTTATTCAATCATCTCAACTGAGATTGACAAGGAGAGAGCCCTCTCCCGACTTGGTAGGGCTAGCTACCAAGTTAAGCTTGGTTTGTGGTTACCCTAGAATTGCTTCAATTCAGCCTGAGGTCAATCTAGGCTCTAACATAGTGGTGACCATACTGGGAAACGTACTGTTATGTTCCTCAACAAAATGTATCAAGTTCAGATCTGATTGTTGATGGTGGACAACGATCAGACATCGAAAGGCTGAAATCATTAACCTAGCGACTCCAAATCAGTTTCGAGATCCGATCCAAGGACTCCACTAGAGGATGAACCTGACCAGCAGAAAAATGAAAGGACAATATGGAAAGATCAGGTATTCAAGTTGGAATTTCATCCAAGACATTATGTTCTTTGTTATAAATTATTTTTTCTCTTTTCCCGAGAATGTCAAGAAGGATTTACAAAGTATATTGTATTTGAGACAAGATCCTAGACCTGCATTTGATTCTTTCCCTATGGGGATTGCAAATACAAAATGTTTGCATGCCTTTGATCTTGATCAAGGCCCTTCTTCCAAATCTTATGATGATTGTCTTCAAACTGATGAGCCTTAATAGACCAAGACTGATTCTACACCTTCTATACATATTCCTATACCTTGTAAAATTCCATATTGATACAAGCCTCTGATTTTACCTCCTATACCCATGCTTTCCCTAAACATCATTACCTATATCTACCAAGATTTGATGGTGACTGCGACAACATCACTACTGAGAGACATGTACTGAATTTTGAGTTTTTTCTTGACCTTTTTGAAGTTGATGAAGAGGATGTCATTATTAGGCTTTTTGCTCTTTCTTTGCAAGGCAAAGTCAAGAGTTGGTTCAAAACCCTACCTGATGCTAGCATCTCAGATTTACAGCAGTTCGTCAAATTTTTCCTCGACAAGTGGGTGGTCAGACAGAACCGTTTCTTGATTCTAGAAGAGTATAACTAGTTCAAAAGACTACCAAGGGAGATAGTGCAACAATTTTCTGCCAGGTTTAACCAAGTCTATTTTTCGATGTCGGTTAATATAAGACCTCCTCCTAGATCTGCTCTCTTGCACTACCCGGATGCCTTTGATTCGAAAATGGAATTTCAACTGAGGGAAAGGAACCTTGCAACACTTGAAGAGATGAAAAATAGTGCAGTAGATGTACAAGATAATTTGTTGATCAGAAGGGCGAAGTTGAAGGAAGAAGAGAGGAAGAACATAGATCTAGAGGAATCGACATCTTTAGAGGTAAAGCTCGACATTTTGGTAAGTGTAGTGAAAGAGATGATGCAAAAGATCACCACAAAGAATAAGTATGATGTTCAAGACCATGGCTTGATGATTGAAGAAGAACAAGTGGCTAATCCCAAACATTTCCTTTCTTATCCCAGTTGTCATAGATCTGATAATGATTATTTTATAGATCGTCTTGGAGAAAATAGATCTTTTGATTTGACATTTATGCTTGATGATGTGTTTTATACTGGTGATTTGCCTCAGTTTGATCAGTATGATGATGATTATGTTCTCCAAATAGAAGCTAGTCTTGCAGACAAATCAGCAGTTGGTTTGTGGAAGGAGGAAATTCACTTTCAGCAGCTTGAATACAGTGATCAGTCATTGCATATCAGCTATGGAAGTGAGGAGGAAAGTGTAGAAAATTTTGAAGTAAGTGAGGGATATTTGCCTTTTTGTTTTACTTCATTTTAGTTCATCAGAGACAACATTCATGCAATTACAAGTCAACCGTCGATAAGTTTTGATCTGGACCATCTTGAGGGTAATGAAATCCTTGTCCAAGATTTATCATATCCAGATTTGGAGCCTCCGAATGCCATTGAAGGTCAGGTTGCAGATGAAGACTTGGAAGTTGGAACATATGATCAAATGATGTAAGATGATTCTGTACCATTCTATTTTGAATCATTTCAGTTTTTGAAGGGAAATTTTCATAGTATATCTTCAAATGAGCAGCCTGTCGAAAATCATGCAATCTCATTAGAACCAATAGAAAATGGGTTGCAACAGTATTTTCAAGTTTTTCATGATCCAATAGTTGATGTGTTTGATGATATCTGCAGTCAAATTCCTTCTCCATTAGCTAACTGTGAGCTTGGAAAAAGTATTGATACACACTTGATCTGGCAGCTAGTTTCTTTGTCATTATCAGCAGGAGTCTCATCACAAAGCTCAGATGAAAGTTTGCATTCATGGTACAAGGAGAAGAAAAGTAATCCATTGAATGAGCTAAGCCCCAGTGCACATGAATTTCAAGATCCTTATGCAGTATTCTTGGAGTCAAATAAAGAATCCATATTATTCAATGAATCTGTTTACAAGTTTTGATGGGAGTTGCCTTTCAGTAGTTATTTCTTGTTGTTCATAAGAAAGCACTTGCGGAGAATTCAAACAACAACCAGAATGCTTACTTGGTTGCATTGGTTATTTCACTTCACTTGATTGGGTGATGAATGGAAAAATTAGAGTAGGTTTTATTGAATAAGCTCCATTTTGAGCATATTTTCTAGTTTGTCAATTGTGTTTTAGTATTGAGTTAGTGTCAAGTCAGTTTGGGTCCTTGAGTCATCAGTATTCAGTGATGCATTTCAGTTTGAGTTTTTGACTCCATGCCCAATGGATAAAGCTACTAGGTCTACAGTGTTCTTAGCACCTCCAAGGAGCTACCATCGCCAATGGAGCCAACGTTAGTGTCAGTCTTTGAAGCCTTCCACCAGCGATCAAACATGCTCTTACAAAGTGGGCTTAGGGTGTTAAAGTCAAATTTTGTCATTTCAATGAGTCTTAAAGTAAAATTTGGTCACTAGGTATTAGGTCTAGGATTTGTTTTCACTCCTTCCAAATTCTTCCAAGTATTGGTCCATGTCATCATTCGAATGATTGTACCATCATTAAATGAGTTTTCATAATTTTTTTCATGTTCCAATGGGTCATTTTACACCTTGTTGTGCTTCAGTTGTGCTCAGGTAAGGCTCATTTCCCTCTCCTAGGGTTTTTGTTTCTGAGCAAGAAAAAATGAATTTCGAAAAAGTTAGAGATGTTTCTGTCCATAATAGGCCAAGGAAAAACAACCTCCTTCACTTTTACAGAGGTGTCATGGTTTTAGAGAAATGTCAAATATACAGTTGCCTCAGGAGAGATAATGCACCTCTAGAGTGACCTTGGGAAAATCAAGATTTCTCCTAGCTTGGTTGGCCAAATGACTTTCTTGATGAATCAAATGATAGATGCACATAAAGATATTTCCAATGAGCTATCATGAGCTCAATTTGGAGTTAAGGAAGACCTTAAAAAGTTGACTGCAACAACACTCGGCATTTTGGAAGCCTCATTCTACACATTTTGTCCAGTCTTGGTAGATTGGACTTTTGACAGGAGAAATGAACTCAAAATTGGAAAATTCAAGATGTTATAGAAATTAGACTCGATATTATTTCCAACAAGCTATCACATGCCCAATTTGGACACCAGGAAGGCCTCTAAAAATGGGTATGAAGCGGCACCACGCATAGAAACAGTGGCGTTGGGCATAGGATAAATTTTGCAACACAAGAATTTGGCGTTGCGCTTTTGATGGAGACACTTTTTGAAAGAATGGCTTGCATATTCAAATTCAGCATGATGAGAACATCAATCCCTGAAAGTTTCAGCAATTTTGGAGCAAATCTTGGTCACCTAAAGGTCAGAAAACCATTGAAAAATTCCCTCTCTGCCTCTTTTTGGACACAGAGGAAGCAATCTTGGGAGATTCCACTTTTGAGGGGGGAAATGACCTCCAAATGAAAAAATTCAAGATATTCCAGAAACTAGATAGGAATATATTTCCAACGAGCTATCTTGGGCTTAGTTTGGTCAAGGGGAAGGCCTCCAAAACTGGATCTGGAGTGGCGTTGCACATAGGATAAATTTTGCCAGTTTTGCTCAAAAATCAAAATTTCACCTAGTTTTTCTACAAGTTGACTTTTCCTTTCATCTTGGATGAATTTATGATTGTAAATGATATTATGATATGTAAATGTAATTGAAAAATGACCTTAGAGGGTAGATTCATCATTTTGAGGTGGTTGAGGGGTAAATGAATCAGTTTCCATGGTTATAGAGGCAAGTTGTTCCACTGCCTATATTCATATTCCTAGTTTAGAAATGGTTGAAACCACCCCTCTTCTCATGTATTCGACCCCTGATGGATAGCATAGGTGGTTTGATGTCTATATTATATATATTTTCAGTCATTAGCTAATTTTGGACTCTTGTGGATGCTCTAAGCTACATTGTACATCACTAAAGCAGTTTGACAAGGAAATAAACCAGTGTTTGCAGCTATTTTTGTGAGATTCTTGTGGTAATGTGTTTTTGCATTGTCTCTCCTTCTGTCATTAGTTTTTCTCATGTGTTATATGTGCCAAAATCTATTTCATTCTTCTTAACTAAATAAAATCAAGATAGATAGGTGGAATACATTGGTAACAGTGCTCTACCTTGGGAATACATTTAGTTTTTGATGTTTTTAGCTGTCTGAAGAGGACTCGTGATCCTTGCATGCCCTCATTAGCTCCTCACCAGTCCTATACCTACCATATCACTCAATTCCAAGTGCTAAAACACCTACCTACCTAGCCCAATAGAACACCCTGCAATTCTGACTTGATTTCCCGGACCCAAAGCTACCTGCTCCATTTGATCCAGCAACAAAACCATCAAAATCAAGAAAAAAACCCTAGAGCTACTATACCTAGCCTAAAATCCATATTCAATTCAGTCATCTCAACTAAGATTGACAAGGAGAGAGGCCTCTCCCGAGCTGGTAGGGCTAGCTACCATGTTAAGCTTGGTTTACGGTTACCCTAGAATTGCTTCAATTCAACTTGAGGTCAATCTAGGCTCTAACATAGTGGCGACCATACTGGGAAATGTAGTGTTATGTTCCTCAGCAAAATGTATCAAGTTCAGATCTGATTTTTGATGGTGGACAATGATCAGACATCGAAAGGCTAAAATCATTCACCCGGCGACTCCAAATTAGTTTCAAAATCAAATCCAAGGACTCCACTGGAGGATGAACTTGACCAGCAGAAACATGAAAGGACAATATGGAAAGATTAGGTATTCAAGTTGGAATTTCATCCAAGACATTATGTTCTTTGTTATAAATTATTTTTTCTCTTTTCCCAAGAATGTCAAGAAGGCTTTACAAAGTATATTGTATTTGAGACAAGATCCTAGACCTGCATTTGATTCTTTCCCTTTGGGGATTGCAAATACAAAATGTTCGCATGCCTTTGATCTTGATCAAGGCCCTTCTTCCAAATCTTATGATGACTGTCTTCAAACTAATGAGCCTCAAGAGACCAAGACTGATTCTACACCTTCTGTACATATTTCTATATTTCGATACAAGCCTCTGATTTTACCTCCTATATCCCATGCTTTCCCTAAAAATCATTACCTATATCTACCAAGATTTGATGGTGACTGCGACAACATCACTGCTAAGAGACATGTACTGAATTTTGAGTATTTTCTTAACCTTTTTGAAGTTGATGAAGAGGATGTCATTATTAGGCTTTTTACTCTTTCTTTGCAAGGAAAAGTCAAGAGTTGGTTCAAAACCCTGCCTGATGCTAGCATCTCAGATTTCCAACAGTTCGTCAAATTTTTCCTTGACAAGTGGGTCATCAGACAAAACCCTTTCTTGATTCTAGAAGAGTATAACCAGCTGAAAATACTACCAGGGGAGGCAATGCAACAATTTTCTGCCAGGTTTAACCAAGTCTATTTTTTTATGCCGGTTAATATAAGACCTCCTCCGGAATCTACTCTCTTGCACTACCCAGATTCCTTTGATCTGGAAATGGAGTTTTAGTTGAGGGATAGGAACCTTGCAACACTTCAAGAGATGAAAAACAGTGCAATAGATGTAGAAGCTAATTTGTTGATCAGAAGGGCGAAGTTGAAGGAAGAAGAGAGGAAGAACATAGATCCAGAGGAATCGACATCTTTAGAGGTAAAGCTCAAAATTTTTATAAGTGTAGTGGAAGAGATGATGCAAAAGATCACCATAAATAATAAGTATGATGTTCAAGACCATGGCTCGTTGATTGAAGAAGAACAAGTGGCTGATCCCAAACATTTCCTTTCTTATCCCAGTTGTCATAGATCTGATCATGATTATTTTATAGATCATCTTGGAGAAAAGATATCTGTTGATTTGACATGTATGCTTGATGATGTGTTTTATACTGGTGATTTGCCTCAGTTTGATCAGTATGATGATGATTATGTTCTCCAAATAGAAGCTAGTCTTGCAGACAAATCAGCAGCTGGTTTGTGGAAGGAGGAAGTTCACTTTTAGCAGCTCAAATACAGTAATCAGTCATTGCATATTAGCTATGGAAGTGAGGAGGAAAGTGTAGAAAATTTTGAAGTAAGTGAGGGATCTTTGCCTTTTTGTTTTACTTCGTTTCAGTTCATCAGAGACAACTTTCATGCAATTAGAAGTCAATCGTCGATAAGTTTTGATCTAGACCATCTTGAGGGTAGTGAAATCCTTTTCCAAGACTTCTCATATCCAGATTTGCAGCTTCCGAATGCCATTGAAGGTAAGGTTGCAAATGAAGACCTGGAAGCTGGAACATATGATCAAATTATGCAAGTGATTTTGTACCATTCTATTTTGAATCATTTCAATTTTTGAAGGGAAATTTGCATAGTATATCTTCAAATGAGCAGCCTGTCAAAAATCATGCAATCTCATTAGAACCAATAGAAAATGGGTTGCAACAGTCTTTTCAAGTTTTTCACGATCCAATAGCTGATGTGTTGGATGATGTCTGCATTCAAAGTCCTTCTCCATTAGCTAACTGTGAGCTTGGAAAAAGTATTGATACAAACTTGATTTGGCAGCCAGTTTCTTTGTCATTATCAGTAGGAGCCTCGTCACAAAGCTCAAATGAATGTTTGCATTCATGGTACAAGGAGAAGAAAAGTAATCCATTGGATGAGCTAAGCCCCAATGCACATGAATTTCAAGATCCTTATGCAGTATTCTTGGAGTCAGATAGAGAATCCATATTATTCAACAGATTTGTTTACAAGTTTTCATGGGAGTTTCCTTTCAGTAGTTCTTTCTTGTTGTTCATAAGAAAGCACTTGTGGAGAATTCAAACAACAACTAGAATTATTACTTGGTTACATTGGTTATTTCACTTCACTTGATCAAGTGATGAATGGACAGTTAGAGTAGGTTTTATTGAATAAGCTCCATTTTGAGCATATTTTCTAGTTTGTCAATTGTGTTTTAGTATTGAGTTAGTGTCAATTCAGTTTGGGTCTTTGAGTCATCAGTATTCAGTCATGCATTTTAGTTTGAGTTTTTAACTCCATACCCAATGGATAAAGCTACTAGGTCTATTGTGTTCTTGGCACCTCCAAGGAGCTAGCATCCCCAATGGAGCCAGTGTTAGTGTCAGTCTTTGAAGCCTTCCACTGGCGATCAAACATGCTCTTACAAAGTGGTCTCAGGGTGTCAAAGTCAAATTTTGTCATTTCAGTGAGTATTCAAGTAAAATTTGGTCACTAGTTATTAGGTCTAGTATTTTTTTTCACTCCTTCCAAAGTCTTCCAACTATTGGTCCATGTCATCATTTGAATGTGTGTACCATCATTAAATTATTTTTCATCATTTTTTACATGTTCCAATGGATAATTTTACAGAAATTTCATGGTTTTAGAGAAATTTCAAAGATACAGTTGCCTCAGTAGATTTAATGCACCTCTGGAGTGACCTTGGGAAAATAAAGATTTCTCCTAGCCTAGTTGGCCAAATGACTTGCTGGATGAGTCAAATAATAACTAGACACAAGGAGATTTCCTATGAGCTATCATGAGCTCAATTTGGAGTTGAGGAAGACCTTCAAAAGTTAACTGCAACAGCACTCTGCATTTTGGCAGCCTCATTCTACACATTTTGACCAATCTTGGGAGATTTGACTTTTGACAAGGAAAATGAACTCCAAATTGGAAATTCAATATGTTCTGGAAATTAGAATCGATAAGATTTCCAACTAGCTATCACATGCTCAATTTGGACACTAGGAAGGCCTCCAAAATTGGGTCTGAAGCGGCATTGCACATAGGAACAATGGCGCTGTGCATAGGATAAATTTTGCAACACAGGAATTTGGCATTGGTGCGCAGCGCCACCAGCACTATGATTTTGATGGAGACACTTTTTTTAAGGAATAGCTTGCATATGCAGATTCATCATGATGATAACATCAATCCTTGAAAGTTTCAGCAATTTTGGAGCAAATCTTGGTCACCTAAAGGTCAAAAACCATCAAACAATGCCCTCTCTGCCTCTTTTTGGACACACAAGAAATAGTATTGGAAGATTCCACTTTTGAGGGGGGAAATGACCTCCAAATACAAAAATTCAAGATGTTCCAACAACTAGATAGGAAGACCTTTCCAACGAGATATCTTGGGCTCAATTTGGTCAAGGGGAAGGCCTCCAAAATTAGGTCTGCAGCGGCGTTGCACATAGCAACAATGGCGCTGCGCATAGGATAAATTTTGCCAGTTTTGCTCAAAAATCAAAATTTCGCCTAGTTTTTCTACAAGTTGACTTTTCCTTTCATCTTGGATGGATTTATGATTGCAAATGATGTTATGCTATGTAAATGTAATTGTAAAATGACCTTAGGGGTAAATGAATCAGTTTCCATGGTTATAGAGGCAAGCTATTCTACTGCCTATATTCCTGTTCCTAGTTTAGAAATGGTTGAAACCACCCCTCTTCTCGTGGATTCGACCCCTGATGGCTAGCATAGGTGGTTTGATGTCTATATTATGTATTTTTTCAGACATTAGCTAAGGTTGGACTTTTGTGGATGCTCTGAGCTACATTGTACATCTCTCTAGCAGTTTGGCAAGGAAATAAACCAAGGTTTGCAGTTATTTTTGTGGGATTCTTGTGGTAATGTGTTTTTTCATTGTCTCTCCTTCTGTCATTAGTTTTTCTCATGTGTTATATGTGCCAAAATCTATTTCATTCTTCTTAACTAAATGAAATCAAGATAGATAGGTGGAATACATTGGTAACAGTGCTCTACCTTGGGAATACATTTAGTTTTTTATGTTTTCAGTTGTCTGAAGAGGACTCATGATCCTTGCATGCCCTCCTCATCTCCTCACTAGTCTTAGACCTACCATTTCACTCAATTCCAAATGCCAAAACACCTACCTACCTCGCCCCACAGAACACCCTGCAATTCTGACTTGATTTCCCAGACCCAAAGCTGCCTGCTCCATTTGATCTAGCAACAAAACCATCAAAATCAACCAAAAAACCCTAGAGATACTATACCTAGCCTAAAATCCATATTTGATTCAGTCATATCAACTGAGATTGACAAGGAGAGAGCCCTCTCCTGACCTGGTAGGGCTAGCTACCAGGTTAAGCTTGGTTTGTGGTTACCCTAGAATTTCTTCAATTCAGCCTGAGGTCAATCTAGGCTCTAACAGACTCATGTGCAGGAATGCCTATACGGATCGAAAAGATTGTGAATAATATAAACAATAAGCAATTAGAGAAACATAACAGACACACACACATCAACATAGCAAATAATTAAGGAGTTCACCCAAAACTCTTGGGCTACGTCTCCTGGTCAAAATTTCAGTGGTGACCTCTCTATTATGTCTTCAAGAGTAGAATTTTACAAGTGTGAGCTCAAGACAAGTCTCAACACAACAAGGACAAGCAACAGGGTTTTACTTGAATCCCTCAAGTCTTTCTAAGTACACAAACTCTCCCTCTCGCTCTCTGTCTTCTGTTTTCTCTCTGTCTCAGCAATTGCCTCTACTCTGCCTCTGACATTGAGTGGATTTTAATCCTATCAACGCCTTCCTATTTGTCTCCCCTTTCAGGCTCTCTCGCTTCCAGCCTCTGTCTGTTCAAATCCCCTTTGAGTGTTAACAATCATTGTGGAATGCCTTAGGTATGGTGGCCACCTGTTTTTAAACGGAAAGGGCCACTAGTGTGGTTGGAATCCCTGGAAATAGGTTTCTCTATTTACATAGACAAATACACTAAAAACACTGAAAAACCTGTAAAAACTCTTCCTATCGAAGTTCAAAAATCATTAACTCCACCCTATAATCCTATCAGGTCCGCCTTTGGTCGCTATCGCAAGCCCACCATTGATTTGTGTGATCTTTGATCCAACGGTTGATATTCATTTCAAGCGGCTTATGCATACGAGGATTACCCGCCTAAAAAGGTGGTTTACTCTCTCCGGCGCCAAGCCATGTGTTGGCCTGTGTATGGTATTGGGAGGAGACTATCCAATACCACTTACCACCCATTACAGAACTCAAATAATATAAAGCTGCATGTATAATCCTTTCGGGTTTGTTTTATCGCTCTGGGTGCATTCCCTTTGTATTTCATTTTTCTAACGAAAATGCGGAAATACATAGAAAAACCCTTTTTACCGAAACTCAAAATATATTAATTTGCATCCATAAAACCTGTCGGGTCCAGCTATCGCAAGTCGCATATTGTATCAGCCCTGCTCCTTTGTATCACTATGATGCGATATATTGCAATCATATATCACCTAACCTTCGGGCCACAGGTTAAGTCCTTCTGTGTGTGTATTAGCGATGCGATATTGCGAGTATATCTGGACCATTGATCTGCACGCTTGATCAACGACCCTCGTTTAATCATGTTGATTGCTACCGCGATTTCCATAAGGCCGCCTCCGATAGACTCCACTTGCCACCTCCAATTGTGATATGCCGATTAGATCTGGACCGTTGATCGGTCCAATCTGGCGGCTCCTATGCAATGTTCCTTTAGCCTCCACTTAACTTTGTTTTCACCAATTCTTCATGTTTTTCCCATGCGATAGTGTTTTCTACCATTTGTTAATGTTTTTCCCTTGCAATAGTGTTTTAGTATATGAAGACTTAGAGGGTTTTAGGATCCATTTTAGATCAGCCTGTAAGTTAGAGTAAGCTCTCGATCATAGATCTGTATTCTGGTTGGTTTACTGTCGAATAACCATCATGTGAACTAATATTATATCTTGTTACCATTGGTGTACATACAAGATTGCAATCTTCCATTCCATATTTCTTCAAAATTTTCTTAAGGTACTTGGCTTGTAAGACAAAGATACCATTCTTTGCTTGATGAACTTGAAGACCAAGAAAATATGTTAGTTCACCAAGTAAGGACATTTGAATCTTTTGCTACATAACTAAATCAAATACTTAACTCATAGATTCTTCATTACTTCCAAATATGATTTCATCTACATAAATAACAATTATCAAATGTTTATCTTTATCAATATTTATATATATATTTCTATCTATAGATCCCTTGGTGAAGCTTTATTGTTGAAGATACATGTCAGATGATAATACCATGCACGGGGGACTTGTTTTAGCCCATATAGAGTCTTCTTAAGTTTGTAGACAAGATATTTATCTTGGATTGTAGATTACTGTGGTGTGGTTTCTGAGAGGAATTCGGATTTTCCACAGTGTTCATATTTATATTGGTCGACGTTTCGAGTCTAGACCCAGACTCATCATCAGGACTGATATACGGAGAAAAGAAAAGAAAAAGGGTTTGTGATAAATATGTAATAGGTTAGTTGTAAAGACAGTTTGGCCGACCAAATGACTGTTTATTACTATTATTTACCATTATTTATATTATCATTTATATCATTATCTACCATTATTTATATTATTTGTTATTATTTATATTATTATTTACCATTATTTATATTATTATTTATATCATAAGTTTGTTATTTTACTCACTAATTAATCTAAAATTGAATTGTGAGAATGGTTTTATGTTATTTGTTTGAAATAATTAATAAGTTATGTTATAATATGTAATCTATTTATAATTCCTTATTATTGTGTAATTAATTTGTACTTAATTCCTAAAAGGTCTATAATATTATAGATATAATAAGTTTATTATATTGTTAATTTATTAATTAAATAGAAATGTGTGATGAGTTATAAGATATTTTATTTAGTTGATTGAATTAATCAATAAGTTCTATTTGAATAAGTACCATTATATTATGTTATTTATTTATAATTTCTAATGTGTTGCGAAATTAATTTTTAGAGGTTTATATTATTATTTATATGCCAAGTTTATTATGTTGTTACTTAATTAAAATTAAATTGAGAAATTGGTTATATGTTATTAATTTAATTTATTATATTAGTTACTGAGTCCTATTATTAGTTTATTAATTCTATTGATTTATGAATTATTATATGCTTAAGTTAATTATGATGTTAATTTATTATGTTTATTCATTGCTATACATTATTAATTTATTAATCTATTATGTTGCTAATTTACTAAAATCAAATAGAGAGATTAGTTATATGTTATTTTATTACTTGATCAAGTTAGTTACTAAGTTCTATATACTCATATTATATTAGTTTATTTTATTATTTATGTTATTATTTACCATTATTTATATTATTATTTATATCCTAAGTTTGTTATTTTACTCATTAATTAATCTAAAATTGAATTGTGAGCATGGTTTTATGTTATTTGTTTGAAATAATTAATAAGTTCTGTAATAATATGTAATCTATTTATAAATC
>APFE031431360.1:25667-38600 GCA_000404065.3 Pinus taeda
CATTGTTACTTGTAATTTATTTTTTCTCCTTTACACACATTCTACATGGGGTATTGCAATTTTGACAGCATTATATTCCAATGAAATTATCACAAACAGTTTTAAATTTCTTTGCATAGAAACTCCACCATTTATCGTTTATGTGCAATTATGGATTTAACTCAAAGTTTGAATTCCAAACATATTGCAAGATTCAATGAAAGTCATATATTTGAAATAAATGCTAATAATACATTTTCTCTTTATTGTTGAGATCAATTTATTCTTATTAGCTGCTCATAGTGCCATCCCACAAAAGTTGGGCAGCATAAAAATTTGAGTGAAGGATCCTAGCCAACAATTGAAACTTGAGATAGGCCCAATGCTCCATGGAAGTATTAATACAACTGCCAACTTCCAGTATACGATCTTTCTCTCTACAAATTAGACAAAATACAAAAAAAAATTCTAAAAATAAACAAGCACAAAACACCCATCAAAATTGATAAAATTAAACCAAGACAAAATACCCATCAAAATTAGTAATAAAACACCACTAAGGTAAGCATTATGCTGCAAACAATGATGAAAATGCACACAAGCTTTAGTGATTATGTGCTTTACCATTTCTTCCAACATTCAGTACAGTTTGGCTTCAAGAAAAAATATAAACTAAATTCATTTGGAATTTCCAAATCAATAAAACTCCATCATCAACAATTTTATTAAGAGAAACTTCAATATAACTGCAAAGAGTTCATGGGAAATATAGAGAAAAATGTTAAGAAACTTCAATGTGACTACAAAGAGTCCATGGAGAATTTACATAAAAAATTTGAAATTTATATTGAGATCATGGACTAATATTGTGGAAGCTCACTTTTAAATTAAGTTGACCAACCTACCAGGGAAAGAAATACATAGTGGAGGAGTTTATCCAAGCACTATATCCCTTACATTTCATCTGTGTAGGGATCAATTTCAATAAGTATATCACTTAACTATATGTGATGTGTCTCTTAAACTTAAATACACTAGGTTATTTAGAGGGGTTACATGTAATAATTATATGGCACTGTGAACTATTAAGGTAATTTCCAAAATAAAAACATTGTCAAAAATAATTTTTTAACAGAAATGATTTGTGATTTGTGACGTCCAATCAATCATATTAACCATATTTTATGGTCAAGATGCATTTTTCAAATATCATTTCCGCTCATTGCTGCATTAATGTTGCTTTACTTGATACTTTTTGAGGCTCTAAATATCTCACTTTTGCACAGGTTTAGTGTGAATGGAAGTCTCATCACCAACTCTAGCCTTTGGAGGTTTTGTGTTTGGAATCGATTTTCAAGTAGTCCCACCTGTGTTCAAATCTCTGGAGGCATCACCCATATGCCCGTAGGAGGATACAAACAATATAAATGCAAGTCCCATCACCAACATTGGCCTCTTGAATTTTGGTGTTTGGAATCAATTTGCAAGTAGTCCCACCCGTGTTCAAATCTCTAGAGGCGTCACCCATATGCCTGTAGTGTAGGAGGATACAAGAAATATGAATGCAAGTGCCATCACAAACTCTGGCCTTTGGAGTTTTGGTATTTGGAATCAATTTGAAAGTACTGTGGCTTGTGTTCAAATCTTTGGAGGCGTCACTCTGGCCTCTAGAGTTTTTGTTTCTGGAATCAGTTTGTAAGTAGTAGCACACATGTTTAAATTTCTAGAGGCATCACCCATACGCCCATAGTGTAGGAGGATACAAGCAATATGAATGTATGTCCCATCACCAACTCCGACCTCTAGAGTTTTTGTGTTTAGAATTGTTTTTCAAGTAGTCCCACTCGTGTTCAAATCTCTAGAGGCGTCAGCCATACACCCTTAGTGTGGGAGGATACAATCAATATGAATGCAAGTCCCACCACCAACTCTGGCATCTAGAGTTTTCATGTTTATAATCGATTTGCAAGTAGTCCCACTCGTGTTCAAGTCTCTGGAGGCATCACCCATATGCTTGTAGTGTAGGAGGATACAAGAAATATGAATGCAAGTCCCATCACCAACTCTGGCCTCTGGAGTTTTGGTGTTTGGAATCGATTTGCAAGTAGCCCCACCCATGTAAACATAATAAATAGTTTGAGATAATTTTGAAAAATGATTCTATTTATGGAAAATTAATTATATTTTGTAATTCACTTTAGTAAAAAAAGTGAAATTTTTATATTTAGCAGTTGAGCCTAAGATTGCATCCCATGCATAACTGACTAGTAGGAATCTTAAAAATAGATTCTCTACTAAAAGTATATAGATAGGGAAAGGTAGAGGATTTTAGAGCACTTTGGAAGTTGAGTAGGTTAAGGAACATAGAGGGAGAGGGAGTAGGTAACTAGGAAAGATATGTTTCCAACAACACTTAGTCCCATATGGTCGCATGGATAGAACAATACAAATTTGTACAGTCATACATATAGTATTGTTCTGATCCATAGAGTTATATACACAGTCTATACATGTGTCCATACAATATGTATGGGTAGCCCAAACATCTATATAGAATTCATTTTTCTCAGTCCAATGTGTGTTTGGTACCCATACATGTATTTGTACAGTTCGTATGTGAAGTACATATCTAGTCAAAGTTTGATCGGATTTGTAACTTAATATGACCTAAGGAATTAGTGACAAGCATAAATTGTAGCGAAAAAAAATATATGAGGGAAAAAAATATCCTTTAAAATGAAATGAAGAATGAGTACAAGAGCAACATGAAGTGAGATAAACATATATGAATGAGAGTGTTGTCACGAGAAGAAAAACACTAGAAAGTGAAGAAGGCACAATAAAAGAAGAATTGCTTGAGTTAAGGAGCCACTACCACTAGAGGAGATAAATTGTCCTTCTCATCATCTAACTTAATGGTATGGACATCAACACCATGTGTATGCCAAATAATTTCCTCTACAAAGGTGTCTAGACTAATAGGGTTGTGGTGAGTGATCATAGATGACGTCAAACTGCTCTTGATTGCTGGTTGAAGAGGAGGTGGAAGAAGAAGTAGAACCACTCCTCTTATACATCATTTAAGAACTCCTAATAGATGGGGAGAAATTAGTAATGCTTCTTTGAGCAGGCATTCCACAGTGGTGATGCTTCTAAGAAGCTTTGCTTCTCATGGATGCCCTAAAAGTGGCACGGTCTGGAGACTTGATGGTGGGGTCCAGGGAGAAATGATGGTTGGTTCTTCCATTGTCCAACCAAGTTTCATGAAGAATTTCAATCCCCCGTTGTCTTGGATCTGATGAAAAGAGGAGTCGACGTGGGTAGTTTCTCTAGAATATCTCTAAAATAAGCACAATCTGAGAGAAAATGTATCTCTAATTTGCAAGGAAAGGCATTACTAATTGGAGTGTTTGAAGAATTTTGATAAAATTATTCCCAAGTCCCTATAGGTGCAACAAAACCTCCCTCTTATCTCGTTTAGATAGGATATTAAAACATAAAATGATCCTTAGTCTCTACCTCAGGAAAAGAGAAAATTCTACAAATCATTTATGCCAGGAGAAGATGGTGATCTGTCCCAACCCTAAACTGATGTGAGGAAATATCAAGCTACCCAGAGGAAAGGGAAGCCCAACAAATAGAACTGGAGATAGTATGGCCAAAAAAGGTGAGAATTGCGCCTTCTATTATTAAGTTCTTGTCCCATATTTCTAACGGATAAGTGATTAAATATGTGTAAAGGAGAGAAATATACCTATTTATATTCATTGCTTGTTCCATATTCCAAACTCATTCCTTCTCGAGAAAGACATTTATTCTGTCTCATGATTACCATGATAATCATGATTGTTATACTGCATTAGTGCCACCATACCCAAGCCTTCTTGTTGTTGTCTGTCATAAGTTATGATCTGGTTTCAGTTGATGGGGCTCCAATCTCATGGGTCGTTGAAACTAACTTTACATTCATTTTGTAGTTCTTTTCTATAAGATGCATCTGAATTGATAGCCTATCCACTTTTGCCTCCATGCCAACTTTACCTCTACTGCCCACATCTCCCATCAGGCATCAATGCCCAAGCTAGTAGGTGAAATTTTCCAACTAGTGTCTAGATATGAATTTGCATGAAGTCCTCATGACCAATCCATGTTTAGGGTAGCTTGTATCTAGGGACATGCAACCAGATTAGTATTAACTTGGAAATTCTAGTTTAAAGTTTAAACACTGCGATTCATAACTTGGAACGTAAACACATTGTCTCATCTATATCAAACTGCAATCAAGGTAGCTATTCTTTGTGTTTACATGGTCTTTGTCATTTGATTCCAATGAACTATAGGATCCCCTGGTATTTTTCCTTGTTCCAGTTTTATACAACATAATTGTTGAGCACAAAGAAAATGGCATACAATATGCACAAAACACGGGAATGCCAAGAAGATCCACTTTGTCCTCCATGACAACTTTACCTCTACTTCCTAGATCTCCCATTGGGTATTAATTCCCAAGCTAGTAGGTGTCATTTTCCAACCAGTTTCTGGATATGAATTTGCATGAATTCATCATGATCAATCCATGTTGAGGGTAGTATGCATCTAGGTACATGTAACCAGATTAGTAGTAACTTGGAAAGTCTAGCTTAAATTTTAAACATTGTGATTCATAACTTGGAATGTAAACACATTGTATCATCTATCTCAAAAAGGAATTTAGATAGTTATTCTTTGTGTTTGCATGGACTTTGTCAATTGATTATAATGAACTGTAGGATCCCCTAGTATTTTCCTTCGACGTGGATAAGACAATACAAATTTGTACAATCATATGAATAGTATTGTTTAGATCCATACAATTATATAGATAGTACATACATGTTTCCATATAGTTTGTATGGGAAACCCAAACATCTATATAGTAGTCGTTTTTCTCAGTCCAATTTGTGTTTGATACCCATACATGTGTCTATAAAGTTTGTATGGGCAGAACAAATCTATCAAAGTTTGATCATATTTGTAACTTAATATAACCTAAGAAACTAGTTAAATCCAACAATTCTAGTGAAACAAAATATTGGAGGGCTAAAGAAAAGCCCCTTTAAAATTAAATGAACAATCAGTACAAGATAAACATGAAAGGAGATAAACATAGACGTACAAGAGTGTTGTCTTGAGAAGGAATACCCTAGAAAGTAATGAAGGGGTAGTAAAAGAAGTGTTGCCTGAACTAAGGAGCCACTAACACTAGATTAGGTATATAATCCTTCTCATTATAAAACTTAATGGTATGGACATAATCACCACGCGTCTGTCGAATATTTTCCTCTATAAATATACATGGAGTAATAGGCTTGTGCTGAGTAATCTTGGTTGAGATCAAATTTCACTTGGTTACTGGTGGAAGTGGAGGTGGAAGAAGTAAAACCACTCCTCATATATAGGGTTGAATAAATCCTACTATATGCGAAGAAAGTAGTAATGCTTCTCTGAGTAGGCATTTTGCAGTGGTGATGCTTCTGAGAAGCTTTGTTTCTCATGGGTTCCCTCAATGTGGAACAATATTGAGCCTTCGTGGTGCGAGCCAGGGAAAAATGTCAGATGGTTCTTGTATTGTACGACCAACTATGATGAAGATTTTCAATTCCCAATTTTCTTGGACTAATGAAACACATTGTGGGTAAATGCTCTAGAATTGCTTTGAAATAGGAACAATCTGAGAGAAAATGTATCTCTAATTTGCAAGGCAAGGCATTGTTGATTGAAGTGTTTAAAGAATGTTAATAAAATTCTTCCCAAGTCCCTGTAGATGCAATAAATCCTCCCTCTTATCTCATTTAGATATGACATTTAAACATAAAGTGTTCCTTAGTCTCTACCTAAAGGAAAGAGAAAAGTATGCAAATCATTTCTACAAGGGGAAGATGGTGATCTATCTCAACCCTCAACTGATGTGAGCACAACTAAATTTGTTGAGAGGAAAGGGAAACCCAACAAATGGAACTGGAGATAATATAGGAAAACAAAGGAAATAACTATTCCTTATGTTGTGTAGTTCTTGTCCCATATTTCAGATAGATAAGTGACTAAAGATGTATAAAGGAGAGAACAACACCTATTTATATTCACTTGTTGGTCCATATCTCCAACTCATTCCTCCTCGAGCAACACATTTATTATGTCTTATGATTATTGTGATAATCATGGATGTGATATTGCATTAGTGCCACCATGCCCAAGCCTTCTTATTGTTGTCTATTATAGGTTATGATCTGGTTTCATTTGGTGGGTGTAGTGGCCAATCTAAGGTGCTAAATTAGACTAGATTTATTATCAACCAAGGTAGGTAAACTTAGAGGCATGTGTCTAAAGTTTATAGACATAAAAGGATTCCTAACTCAGTGTCTATTGTGACAGGCTATAGCACTCCTTTACAGGAGGTTAATATATGTTTCCTCTCACCTTAACACTCAGATCACCTAATTTATCTAACTGTCCTAAAGATACAGTGTATTGCTAGACCGAGTTTTCAATCCTCTTACAAGGATGTTATGCACAAAAGCTCTTTCTAGCTAAAACTTAAGCATTCATGAAAAATCAAAAGCACACTGAATTTTAAATGCATGAAAACAGAGTCTATGGAGATGCTTTAAAATCTAACGATGGATCAAATCTTTTACAAGATATGGTTCAATGATCTAACAATCAAATCTTTAAGATATCACCATAAATACCATTTGCAAGAATTTCTAATTAAATCAATAAAATCACAGACATGGAAATAACACTAAACACTATGCACACTACTCAAATTCGAAAACACTATGTAAATGAAATTAACAGTATAGCAATCCACGTAAGGCTCATCCATGCTTCAATGGCACACTGAAGTAACCTCAAGCAATGAGAGTATTAATGCATAAACACTGCTGGAGTAAAGCGGTGACTATAATTAAGCGCTGAAGATTGCAATCACATACAAGAGTTCTATTTTGGAACAATACACAGAGATAATAATCATAATCGTTGAAACAAAACAATACACAGTATTTATCTGCTTGTCCCTATCTAAATCAAATGTACATTCATTAAGCAGATGTTTCTGCTCTTACAAAAGAGTGATTTTTTGTCCTTTCTAATCTAAACCGATTTCAAAAAGTAAAACGAAACCGGTTTGGGAAACCATGGCTTTTTGCTACCTTTGTAACCAAAAGGCTGGGTTTGACCAGCATTGACCACATAACTAGGAGCTTTTGATTTTCTGTTGAATCGATTTTTCACCATGCATGTACGTTCCAAATCTCATTCCTATCCATTGCTTTGGCTTGCCTGTCATGCCATGTGTCAGATCATAAACCATTTAGAGGAAGTCATGACATCTTGTAATCGTTTTGTTGAAAATTCCTAATTTTTAACATAAAAATTCACAAATTAACTTTAATGTAAACTAACAACTATAATGCTATTAATTAATTAATTTCGATGGATATGAGGGGTCTATGGAAGAAAAATATAGACACATGATGGTGTTTCTAGAAGAAAAATATGGCAATGAAATGGTACCAACATCTCCCCCAAGCTCAATGATTTAGCATGTCCTCATGCTAATCCTGATGTGTTGCCTCTATACTATGTTCCTGCACATACCTCTGCTGCTTTTAACAATGCATCTATGTTCTTCTAAGCTTGGGCATCTTTCTGAATGTGGAGCTCATGTTTCAAATTCTTGTATTTCTCCTTGAGGGCTTTCTTTTGAGTATACCATTTGGTTGCCCACTTGCAAATGTCAGTTTGTTCAGCCTTGAGCTCTTTGATTTGCTCCTTAAGCTTCTCATTTTTCTGTTGGGTTTTCTTACTCTGAGTTCTCAAGATTTCATTCTCCCTCTTAATGACTTTCTCCAGCATGTTGGCCTCCATCGGTTCTTCTTTTAACTTTTCAATTTGTTTTTCTAACCTCCTTTGTTTCTTGATTGCAGGTGGTGACTCTTTTCCTTGCCTGTTGTTGCTCTCAACTTCCATTTCAGTTTCCGGTCTAGGTTGTGAGTGAGCACTGCTCTCGATGTCCATCAGTGCATGTGCATTTGACTCTAGTTGATCTTCTTGTGGCTGGGTCTTTTGTAATCTCCTGGATCTTCTTGTATATGTAGTGAAAATTTTGTCTTTCTCAATGAGAATTTTAATTAACCCAAAATGCTACAAGATTTTTTCCTCATTACCCTTTTACTTTTGAATAGTTTTTGACATCTTAGTCAAGCTCTACAAGAGGAAATAGGGTAAACTAATGGTGCACTGCCCTTCTAAATGCAATAGGAGTTTGATGTGGTATAAATAGACTATGTTGTAACGACCCTCACACGTAACAAATTTCTAAATGATGTACACCATTTCATCCCATGGGTGCATCAACCAGCTCCTAGGGACACCCTTTTTCCAGTTAACAGATGAAACCCTCAACCTAGACATGAATTGGGTCCATGATTTTTCCTTGAATTGTTTTGTTTTGAAATATTTTTCTCCTTCTGGGCTGATCCCCAAGGATTGTGCTATGGTGTATTCTGAAATCCTAAAAGAGAAGTTGCCTATCAATGCTTTCTCTCCATTAAATGTAAAGGAAAATTGCTTAGTTACTTCTTCATTGTTCCCATTAAACTTCTCTAGGAAGGGTAACCATTGCTTTTCCCTTAAAATTGTAATACAGTCATCATGATACTGGGAACTATCAAATGTATTAGGCTCTGCTCTATTAGTAATTTTGACAAAGAAACTCCTGTTCTAACCCTCTTCGTTTATGCTTAATAATTCAACAAGGGTCTCTTGATTTGTTACCTCTGTTTTTCGCTCCACTCAACCGACTTGGAAGCGCCCTCTGTTCTCGGGGTCAGCTTCTTCAATGGCTTAGGCAGCGACCAAATGAATGTCCTTGGATTATGGCGGAGGGGGAAACTCGTGAGCCCAATTACTATGCTCTCCCTTCGTAGCACTTGTTGTTCTCGGCCTTCTTTGAAATCACAGCGTTTGAATTACTAGTATGGAACGCCCTTTTTACAAACTGAGAATGAAATGGAACTTTAACAACCAACTTGACCCAATTCACTATAATGATAATAACAGAGCGTATTCATATTACAAAGACAAAGGAGTAGCTGTACTGGGTTGTATAGGTACCATCATGAGAACACCATAAGCATGTATGGAGTGATGATAACGGATAGTTGTTTGCATGAGTCGAATTGGGTCGAACGATCATGTTATAACTTGGCTGATTCAAAAAAAAAAAAAAAAACAATGAATGAAATCGTTTAACACTTGGCTCTTCAATGGTTCACCACTTGTCCCTTGCTCATTGGTACTTGGCCGATTAGGAAAACTTTGGACCGATAATAAGGTTTGATGGCCAATTCAAGAATGAAGAGTTAATAACAAGGCTTGAAGGGTGGTGTAGGAGAAGATTTAAAAATCGTAGGAGGAGTATGGGGATAGGCTAGAGTGTGTTGGGAAATCATAGGAATTAGGAATGTGACAAGGGTGATGGGTATAGGGGTGTTTTTGAAATTGATCATAAGCAATCATAGTCATCATATTTAACACTAAAATAATCCAAGAATTTTAAATGTTAAAAATAAAAATTACAGCAATACATTACACTGTGTTGGTTGATCAAGAGTTGAGTTGGCATGCATAGGTAGGACTGATCTTTATTGTCCAGATGTGATTAATCTTCACTGTCCATAACAGGTCCCTTCTGAGATGAATTTGGATACAACAGGTCCCTCTAAGATCTGGAGAATGTTTGTGCAGCTTCTTTGAAATCTGGAAAAGAACTATGTGTGTGCAGCTTCCTTGATCTTTGGTGTTAATGGAGCCTTGGTGATAAGCAACCTTTGAACTCTGTTGAAACTTTGTTGAAGCTTTGCTGAAGTAGCTTGAGATAGCAGTCTTTAACAGGTCCCTTTGATGTTTGTTGAACAAGTCCCTCTAATGTTGGTGCTGGTAACATAGTCTTCTGAACAGGTCCCACTGCATATTGCTTAAACAAGTCTCTTTGATTAGAACAAAGACAAAAAAAACTTCTTTATTGAAATACTGAAGTGTTGAAACAAACTCTTTGAGAATTTACAATGAGAAGATGAGATAAGGAAAACAAAAATGTTGATGCTTCTCCCCCACTAAAGCTTTGACTTGTTCTCAAGTCATTATTGAAGCGATGAATCAAACAGTAAACAAAAAGAACAAGGAATTATTACTAGCCAAAGAATTGGTTTTCAAGTAAGAATTCTGGGTTAGAGTGTGCGAGAGTCTGGTTTTCACATCTAAACCATTATTATTATTATTATTTTATTTTTTTTTAAATTGTTTTTTTTTTTTAAATTGAAATGAAATGAACTAAGGTAGAGATACTACAGCTGAAAGCTGCAATATCTCAACCTCCTTTTGCTGAGATACAATTTGAAGAAAATCCTCTTTGGTGACGGGCTTATGATAGAGTTTCAACCTATGGCCATTGACAAGAAAGGGGTGACCTTCTCCATCAATGGTAATAAGCTTGACTGATCCATTCTCATAAACTTGAACTATTTCATATGGGCCCATCCAATGTGTGGTAAATTTGGCTTTATGATCTCTGAATTTAGAGTCAAAGAGTAAAGCCCAGTCTCCTTCTTTGAACTGTTTCTTTTTTATATGTGCATCATGCCACTGCTTCCTTTGTTTCTGCATTAGGAGTGTTGTCTCCTCTGCTTGCGGCCTCATTTCATCCAGCTGGTTCAACTGCTGAATTCTTTCTTGTTGTGCTTCATTAAGATCAATTCCTAAATCTGCAGCCATCTTATAGGTATGTATTTGAAACTCAATAGGAAGCATTACCTCTTTGCCATACACCAACTGATATGGTGTAAATCCTATAGTATTCTTCCACATGATTCTATAAGCCCGGAGTGCATCTTTGAGCTTCTCTTTCCAATTCTTTCTGTTCATTGCTATGATCTTAGTGATAATTCCTTCCAATGTTTTATTTGTGGATTCCACCTGGCCATTGGCCTATGGATGGTAAGGTGTACTTCTTCTGTGCTTGATTTGATATTTTTATGTGATGTCTTTAACTAGCTTTGAAGTAAACTGAGCACCTGTTATAGACATTTTTGGGCACTTCAACCCCAATCACAAATGTCCATAAACTGAGGGCTCCTAAGTCCCTAAAAGTGTTGCTTCACTGCCTAAAGGAACAAGGTCAACTGATTACATCATCTCCCAGAAGTTCTCCACTGAAAACTACTCATAAATGGTCAAAACTGAACCATACTGAAAGCTCAATGCAGAGGGTGCGATGCATATCACCTTCCCAATGTACAGGGTGCGATGCATACTGTTTTGTCCCTCTGTAGGGTGCGATGGTCTGGAATGGACAAATGGCAGGGACAAAAATGTGAGGTGGAAGATCATGGAATCTTCCAAAAGCTTCCCCTCTAACACTTGCCACTCCATTTTCGACCAAGGATGAGTAAGAGATCATCATTCTCCAAGTGGAAGCAGGAACTATCAGAGAGAAGACATTAATCAAGATCCCAAAAGATGACTCACCTCTCTGTAATCATCTATATATGGATCCCTCATCACAGAGATCCAGAGGCTGGAATTTTGTAACTTATAGAGAAGTGTTGTTGGTATTCTGGTGTACATTCACAGTGTTGGGTGATCTAGCTTTGCTTGAGGTGAAGAAAGGCTTCCTAGATGGAGGTGATGCTGGGTCAGAACTTATGGTTGTAATCCTCTTGCTACTTTTCATCTGAATAAATATATTCTTGTTTCCTTCCATATTCTTGTGTACTTGTTTATATATGCTTGTATATGGTTAATGTGCATTTGATCCTGCATTATTTATGAACTTAGATCCTTGTTTATTGCATAGTAGTATGTTGTTGTGATTCCACAGGTCCTTTTGAAGCTGAGCAGACAAAGAGCAAGCGCCAAAACTCTATCAAGAAGGACAGGAAATCGAGCGCAAGACTCAGGTTGGCCCTCTTGGTTCCCCTCTCATCTATTTTCATAAAAGGAATCAATAGTAGACTTTGATTGTTTGTGTTTAAGATAACCACCCATCTTAGTGGGAATAACAGCATCTGTGTGGACACTATTCCCGTATAACAAAATGGCGACTCCGCTGGGGAGCGACTAGATTACTTGTTAGCCTATATATCCTTTTTTCTTTTATAAACATACAGACGGACCCTGAAGTCAAGCCAGCTAGCCTTCGAACTGCATTTGTCATACCAATGCAAAGCAGATCAATGCTGCTTCAGCCAATCTTCGTGTTTTGTTTATGAATTAAACAATAGATCTGTAAGCAATCTAATTGGCCTGAGTGGTGGCTCTAGTAACCTCTTAGGTCACCCCTGTGTTTTACATACACTGATCTTTACTTATTTGGCCTAAAACACCTAAACTAGATTGCAAAATGTGAGTGAAATCTCATTCAAAGTCTCGCACTATAACCATCGCACCCTGCCTTCAAGGTAGCCTGTATGCATCGCACTTCCCGAATGGAGTAGGTGCGCTGCATACTGAGTTCACTGTGTAACAAGTGCGACGGTCAGGGAGGATTGATTTTACTCTCCGACTGTGGATTTTTCTCACTGTTTTCAATCTTATTCAAGAGTTTTTTCTGTCTGTAATCAGTGTACTTCTGTGAATACCCCCTTCTCTTGCATGTTTCCGCCTCCTTAGTGCAAATAACTATAAACGTTTTTTATGTATTGTGCGTCATTTTAGTTCTCTCTTGCAAAAAGTAGCATAGTCGAACTGTCGTCTCTAGATCTGAGAGTGTCGTAGCTGTCGTTTTCAGTTCTAGAAAGCAATTCCATTGTTTTAGATAGTTGATTATACAGTTACTATTGCATAGGATTTGAATTACTAGTTTTAAAGTGTCGAAAAGCAATTTCCATTTCAAAATCGCAAAGTGTCTCT
>APFE031431366.1:0-12801 GCA_000404065.3 Pinus taeda
CCATTTCTTTTCCTATAGTTGATCCTTATACAAAACCTTTTCATTGAATATAACATCTCTTCTCCTAATGATTTTGTGTTTTTCATAACCATAAAAGCGATAACCAAAATCATTAACACCATATCCAATAAGAGTACATTTCTTTGATTTTGCCTCAAGCTTTGTTCTATTTTCTTTATTAATGTGGACAATAGCTTCACAACCAAAAGTTTTTAAAAAGGAGTAGTTTACCTTTTCACCTGTCCATGCCTCCTCTAGAATACCACCATCCAAGGAACTTGAAGGCCCTCTATTTATTAGATAAAAATCAATATCTATAGAATCTAACCAAAATTGTAAAGGTAGTCCTGCATGCAATCTCATGCACCTTGCATGCTCCATGATTGTCTTGTTCATACTTTTTGACACGAAATTTTCTTTTGGTGTTCCTACAGCTGTCTTCTCTCTAAAAATTCCATTCTCTGAACAGTACTTATCAAACTCTTTGTTGCAATATTCACCTCCATTTTCTGATCTGAGACACTTCAATATTTTTCCTGTCTCATTTTCAACTGAAGCTTTCCATTTCTTGAAAGTATCAAATACATAAGATTTATTTCGAATACAATAAATCTAGGCTTTTCTCGTTGCATCATCAATAAATGTAACATAATAATGAGAGCCACTAAGAGATGATACCTAAGCAGGTCCCCATACATCTGCATGCACAAGCTCTAATTTTTTTCTTTTATTTTCTTTCCCAACTCTAAGGAATTTGACTCTCTTCGGTTTTCTATAAACACAATTCTCACATAATTTTAAATCAACATGCTTCAAACCTGGAAACAAATTTCTTGAGTGAAGAATCTGCATCCCCTTCTCACTCATGTGCCTGAGCCTATGATGCTGCAATGTCGTATCTTCTTCTGTAGAGGTTAAAGCATTAACAAAATTAGAAATACCATTGCATAAATACAATGTACCAACCTTTCCTCCTTTCGCTATTACCTGGGATCCTTTAGTGACCTTCCAGGTTTTATTTGTGAAAGTAGTTACACAACCTTCACCTCCCAACTGCCTTGTTGAAATTCGATTTTTCTTCAGATCTAGGACATGCCTTACCTCCTTCAATAGCCACTAATTTCCATTTTGTTGCTTTATGAATATTATACCCATTCCAATGATTTTACAAGGTTTATCATCACCCAATCAAACCTGTCCAAAATCTCCTTCAACATAATCATAAAAATGTTTCCTATCAAATGTGGCATGGAATGAGACCCCTGAGTCTACCACCCAGGCATCAATAATATTTTCTAATGAAAGAATCAAAGCATCTTGTAGCACATCACCTATTACATTCACTTCATGCTTAGTTTCTTGCTACACGTCTCCTTCTTTTCCCTTCTGAGACTTGCAGTCTTTCTTCAGGTGTCCGTTATTCCCACATTTCCAACACACTATCCCTGATCTGGACTTGGATCTAGCTATTCTTAACTTACTGCGATATCCTGGGCTCTTTCCTCTTTCCATTTTTATTCCCCTAGTCTCCATAGTCAAGGCATTACCTGATGTCTCACCAGAGCTTTTCCATCGCATTTCCTCGCTAAGGATTGCATCGAAAACATCATCAAACTTTAAAGTACTAGATCCATAGACACAGTTACTAATGGCCATAACTAAACCATTCCAACATTCTAGCAATGAGCACAGAAATAACAGAGCCTTAAATTCATCATCAAAAGTTACCCCTACAGAACTTAACTGACTTGTAACCGTATTAAAATAATTTAAATGGTCTGCAACAGATCCACCTTCTCACATATTCAGACTAAATAAACGCTTCATAAGAAATACCTTATTTGAGGCCGACGGTTTTTCATATAGTTTGGCCAATGTTGACATTAAACCCTTTGTTGTTGTTTCCTCTGGAATATTAAACCGTCTATTGTTCCAAGTGCCTTTTTGTCAAGAATATTCCATTCTTTGTTTGTCATACTCATTGGCTTCTTTGTCTTTCCCCTCAATGGTAGGTACAGATCTATCTGATACAAATAATATTCCATCTACATCTTCCACAGCTCGCAGTTTTGGCCATTAAATTTTTCGACCCTAAACCTACTTTCTTTCGCCATTGCTCCCACTCGAACTAGGAACCCTTCTCTCCCACAAGTTTATCAGCCAAATAGACCTTCAACTCTGATACCAGTTGTTAGAAAATTATATATTAAAGTGCAATGAAACACATAAAATATTGTAGAAATATAAACACATAAAACACATAAAACAAGAGAGATACAGATATATGTGGTCAACCAGTTTGAGCTACGTCCACAGAGAATCAACTAGTCCTTCTTTTTATAATATCCAACAAACTGAAGAGATACAACCTATAACAAATCCGTTGTAACTCCCTCTTCCCTCTCAATCTCCTCTCTCTTCCTCACTTAGAATACAGATCTAAATAGATGTAATACAATTCCCTCACATATAGTGAGGGGTTTCCTTCTAGAGAAAGAAACCCTAAATTAAACATAACTTCTACCATCAGATCATTTGCCTAATGAATGGTCCAGATTGGCTAGAAATTACTATACATTTACAAGGCAATTTTACATATGTTTTTAGCTACTCCAAAACAGGTCAGCATGGAATTTTCGCTATAACTTATTTTGTAAAATGTTTCCAAATCTACAAAAAAACCTATTTTAGAATAAATCGCACTGAATATAATGTTAGAATTTCAGATCTTGTTTCGCTATATTTGCAGATATATGAATTGAGGAAGTTAGGCTTTTGGAAGATGCTCGAGTTACATCCTAAACAGGTGACCTGGGGAAAATCGTCATAACTTTTGTTCTAAGCATCAGATTGAAATTTGGTAAGAAGTTTGAGAAAGAGAACTTCTTGTAGTTTTTCGTGTATTAGTTTTAGGTAATAAGGTCAAAACAGTGAGACATGGCACGTCATACAAGTTTGCTCTATTGAACTAGTCTATAAATAGGTTACCGTGGAATATTTGGCATAACTCTTCCTTGGATAATCAAATTTTGATCAGACTTGTGGGGTTAGAAATAGAACTCAGATAGCTACTACAGGAAGAAATTGTAGAACTTGGAGATCTGAAATTACAAAGTTAGAGTCGTTTCAAGGTCAAGCTCCTAAAATCAAGAAAAATCGAGATGAGGAAGTTTGATGGTAAGGATTCGGTAAATTGGATACTACAGATGGAGAAATATTTTGATCTACATGGTGTACCATTGTTACAAAGGGTATGTATTGCATCTTCATATTTAGAACAAGATCAAATTTTATGGTATAAAGGGATTTGTTCTCATAAACCACTTCTTATGTGGTCAATTTTCACTGAGGAAATTATAGCACATTATGAGGATACAAAGAGAAACCCATTATTTAGAGAAACACCAAAACAATTGGAAGAAAAAAGAGAAAAAGGGCTTTGTTACAAACTGGAAAGAAAAATTATGGCAACAAGGAAGTCTACCCCTCACAGCTATAAAGATGAAAGTGTTGTTTCTCCTAGCCTTCCACAACCTACGAGTGTTACACCACAACAATTAGAAGAAAAAAGAGAAAAAGGGCTTTGTTACAATTGTGATAAAAAATACATTAAAGGTCATAAGTGTGTTGAGAAGAAATTATTTTACATTGATTATGCAGAGGAGGAATAAAAGGATCAAGAAACATAAAAGAAGATTATATACCAGGAACCAACGCGAGAGAAAGAAGAAATGAATCTGATCATATCCTGTAAAGCATTAGAAATATTTACTACTCCTCAAACTCTTAAGATAGAAGGAGATATCAAGAAGAAAAAGGTTCAAGAAGTGAAATACCACATCAAAAAAGAAGAAATGAATCTGACCATATCTTGTAATGCAATGGCTGGAATTACCACTCCTGAAACTGTCAAGATAGAAGGACATATCAGGAAGATAAATGTTCAAGAAATGAAAAATCACGTAGAGTATCAAGAAATGAATTCGACCATATCTTGTAATGCACTGGAAGAAATTACCACTCCTAAAACTCTCAAGATAGAAGGACATATCAAGAATAATTGTTCATTTGTGTAATGTAAAGGAGGTTGCCCCCCTGGGTCCCCCCTGCATGGAGGGGTGTACAATTTTCCTGGCATATACATCCAACTGAAACCTTTGAATAGAGAAGATAATCAGGCTCCACACCCAACAACTTGCACATGCAAGAGATTGCTTGACTGCTTGAGAAAAATACACATTTCTAGTTGGGCGTTGGAGTGGCTACCAAGGGGATTTGCACAATTTCTAGGCAGAGCAACTAACTACTGCCAATATTTGCGCAAATCCTGGGCTGAACAACCTGCTGCTGAGAAAAGTTGCACAAATCCTACTGGGAGGGTTGGCTAGAAGGATTGCACAATCTTGGAGCCTAGCAGGCTGTTAGAGATGATGCTGCAATTCTTGGAGGGAAGGTTGGTTTCCCTCGAGAAATGCATAATTTTCATGGGGAAGTTGCTCACCCTACAACTGTACCAAGTTCGAGTGAGTAGTGTGTGAGGGGAATGGATCAATTGTGATCAATATGATGCCTTTTTAAGAGGAAAACACTTGAAGCTTGAGTACTTGATGGAGCAAGACAAAGTGTTGTGTAAGGTTGGTAGGGAGGCTCCAAAATAGGCTAAGGCAAAATTTTGGAGGGTGGTTGTAGCGCTACAATAGAGACCCTAGCATACATGTAAGAAAGCTATATTCCAATACATTTAGAGTAATCCAGCACTAGTAGCTGATAAAGTTAAATCCCTACCAGTGAAACATATTTGAATCAAATAACCCAATCTATATAGGCCTCAATTGTTGGATTCATATGAAGGAAGATGGATGGATGAAATCAGTATTCATCCTCAACTTTCCCCATGTCCTCTTAGAAGCAACATTGGCAATTATCCATCCAAATAAATTTATCAAGAAAGGTTAAAATTTTGGGATTAGTATATCCTTTCTTTTGACAGGGTTTAAAAAAAGTAATCCTAGTTGTGATAGGTGAAGGGGGCATTAATTAGCCCTAGTGGACAAATTTAGCGAGCCTATTCCTAAAGTTTGGGAACATATTCAAAAAACTAGGCGAAGTTGTACACACTGCTACAAGGTATGAATCCATTCAAAAAATCCCTAATTCACAAGCTAATTATCATGGGATATTTCGATAACATTATAAGGCACATAAATCTCAAAAACACTCCCACAAATCCAAATTTATAATCCATTTTTACAATCCCTACATTCTAGAATATCAATCCATCCATGTACTCAGATATTATAATAGATTGATGTACCATTGGCTAACCTAGTAATCTCATCCACCAAGAATATTGTGTGGAATGATTCCACCCAAACCTACCTTGTTTCGTAACTCTTGCCCATGACCCAAGGACAAAAATCTGCTATCTAGGCAGAGGAACAACTGGTCACATTGTGGGTTGAGGGGTGTTTGTTGGTGCATAGCTTGGTGATCTGAAATTATGAAATCATTATGAAAATTCGAGGGAATATCTCCTTCAGTTTTGTGAACACCACCAAGAAATACAATAAAATGATTAACATAGGTTGGTGTCCAATATGTTATGGGAGGTTGGCAATCGAACGCTCTACAAGCAGGAGGAACTACAATTATGACCATGATTTTTCAATCATCATTTTCTAGATGATTACAAATTTATTGATAGGAATCCTAGCGACATAGGGTAATTTCCAAATTTCGTTGCCTAAAAGGATCTAGAAAAACAAGTCAAGGGAAGTAAAGAGTAAAGTCCATTAATCTACATTTGCATGCCCTAAAATAGGGAAAACCATATAGTCCTAGAGCCTATCTAATTGAAGAAAAATGGATTGCAATTGAGATGGAAGGTTATTAGAAATTTCATTCTATTCAATTTATCATTGATCCATTACCACATTTTATTTCTAGGTGGAGAGTTTAAGCTAGTGACCTACAAATCAAATGACATGAAAATTTTCCACCTAAAAATAATGGCCTTAAGGCCAAACATTAACGTATGAAGAAGTATGGGAAAAATAATGCATGCATACAAAGTGTTGAGCTTGATCTCAATATTAACTAGTCACCATATAAATTACCATGGATACATATTTTCTCCAGTGAAAAACATGTTACAACCCAGATGAGGGGTGGGTGATCAATTGTCTCTTTTTTATTATGTCCAAGTAATGGCACTTTGAATCTACATAGCTCATTGAATGCTTTGAGTATGGATACTACATTAAATATAGATAGTGCATTACATCAATTGAGAATGGATGCTAGCCCAAATCCATCTAAAATTGTGTCTGATATGCACCTCAAGGCTCAAGGTTTCAGGTGCATTTCAAGCCCGAGTTTAGATGGGCTTGGGTCAATAAAGACATATAACCCTAATACCTACATGTGGGTGCCCACATATGTGTTCATATACCCATTATGAATATATGACTCATGTACATGGTGGGTTTATTGGTAGAAATGACAATCAGTTTGGACACTAAGTGTTTCCATTGCTAAACTATGGGAGATGGGATTCAAATACATGTGTATATAAATATCCCCTCCATACTTTCATGGGGTGCCAGCAAATATGTGTATATATGCATTAAAAAGAGAGGAGACATGTATATGGTGGGTTGATCTACAATAATTAAAATTAGCTTGGGTACTATAACATTTCTCAATTGTGAGGGGAGGGATTCATTTATGGATTAATTGAAAATGAGATGGGTATTAAATGTTTCCACAAATCGTGCTAAGACATTGGCACTTGTGACCTCCAGATCTTTTCCATCTCCAAGCTGTAATTTTTGAGTTGAGATAGATCATACTTGAGATTCTGTGCAAGGTTGGTGGTGCAACTCTTTTCATATGAACATTTGCTTGCACCAGCATAATATGGGAGAGATGATGACGAATGTGATTCTAAGCACTATAGCCTCTACAATCAATCTATGACCCTTAACAATGAATGTCTTTCCTGTTGATACACCTATGGTAGTGTCCCCCCTTTCCCGCCTTGACCTTTCACAGATAGATTGAGATGTTAAGAAAAAACAAAGCACAACACAATGGTGAAGGAGGATGGTGTTAAAGTGTACATCATTTAATTTGCCGATAGAGATGAACTTGCCTTCCCTTGAAGTCTCCCCACTAAAAATTTATTTTATTCATGTCCTCTTGCTTTCCCTCAATAAGACATTTATTTTCTTCATATTATTTTATGTTTTGTGAATTCCTTTAAAACATTCTTTCCCTTCAAGTCTCCCTAATGATACATTTAGTTTCTTCAAATAATTTTATGTTGTATGAATTCCTTTAAAAATACTCTAGTAAGGCCAATTAGAAGGCATGGTCCCTACTCAAGGTAGGGGTGAAATCATAAATCTTTACATTAAAATGGGATAATAGAATCATAGATCATAATGAAAATGGAATGGGTGCGGAGAGAAAAATCATGGGAAGATTGAAAATGGAATGGGTGTGGAGAGAAAAATTATGGGATAATTAAAAATGGAGAATTGTATATACAGAACGATATATATTGTACACAAATAACACCTTAAATGTTTTAACCCCAAGACAAACATGTGTATTCATTATTTTAAGTAAAAAACTAATAATAATAATTATGGGTCGACTATGAATCCATTTACAATGTTAAAATTTAGTAAAATATAACACTTCAGTATCAAAATTGTAATTTTCTATTTCCAAAGTGACAATTAAAAATGACTAGCATAAATAACTAATTCATATACTTTTTGTATTTGTTAGTTGGTCATATACTTATTCTTGGACCATTGAGTTATTTAGGATAATCATTTGTAATTTTGTCACCTATTATCTAGTCATATATTTGAGTCCTCGAGCAAAATTGGTCATTTAAGTTTGTTGTTTTTAGTTGAGTCACTTATTATTTAGTCATATATTTTATCCCTAAACTAAATTAATCGTTTTTAGTTGTATGACATAAAATTGCTCAAATTTATTATTAATTCACTTGAAATAATTGTGGTGACTAACGTTTTTAGCCATGTAATCATTAATATCTCATTTTGTACTAGTTTACCTTGTACACAAAGATAAATGAGCATTGAGAGATTTTGATTGTTTTTTTATATGTTGATGACATGATTGATACATGTGACCTTGAATTGGATGAATTTAAAGCAACCATGATGAAAGATTTTAAAATGATAGATCTTGGTCTCATAAAATATTTTCTTGGCATAGAAGTTGACCAATATGAAAAAGGAATTTTTATTTTTCAAAATAAAGATGTTAGACATTTGCTAAAAAGATTTAGGATGGAGAATTGCAAACTCGTCCCTACACCAATTGCAACATGTACAAAGTTAAGCAAGGATGGTGAAGGAACATATGTCAATCCAACTCTACTCAAAAGACTAGTTGGCAACCTCATGTATCTCACAGGTACAAGACCAGATATTATGCAAGGAGTGAGTTTGATTTCCAGATTTATGGAGACTCCAAAAGACACACATTGGAGTGTAGGAAAAATAATTCTGAGATACATAGAAAGAACTAGATATTGTGGCATAATGTATGCAGGCACAAATAAGAAGGATTTGATGGGGTACACAGATAGTGATTTTGCAGGAAATTTGGATGATATGAAGAGAACTTCTAGTTATGTGTTCCATCTTGGTTCAGGTGTGTTTTCATGGGCGTCTAACAAGCATCCTATTGTAACACTATCATCAGTAGAAGAAAAATATGTAGCAACACCATCAACAACATGTCAAGCAGTATGGTTAAGAAGAGTATTTGATGGAATCAAGTGGAAAAAACAAGGATCAACAACAATGTATTATGACAACACCTCAATGATTGTACTATCCAAGAATAATGTATTTCATAAAAAAATCAAACATATTGATACTAGATATCATTTTATTAGAGAACATGTGAGCAATGGAGAAGTTCATTTGAAGACTTGTAAATATAGTGATCGATTGGCTGATATATTTGCAAAGTCATTAGCAAAATATGTGTTTGATTTTCATAGAAGAAATTTGGGTGTTGTAAGCCTAGTTGAGACATAGACCAGCAGATATGTTTGATTTGTTATGAGTTATGTCTTAGTTTAGCCATCATAATTAAGGGGGAGTTTTAAAATAAGCTAATTACTCACACATGAAGAGTTGGCTAAATTTAGAGAAAAGTTAAGCCAAATCAAGTTGAGTTAAGTCATAGTCGAATTTAGTGTGTGGTTGCATGTCAATTTATTTTAGGTGAGTCGCTAGTCGAAAAGTTTTAAATACCCTTCATCGGGTTCATTGTAATTAATCAAGTTTTGGTGTGATCAATAGAAGAGTCGTAGCTCGTGTGTTTTGTGTGCTTAATTTGTATTTTTCCTCCTCTTCCTTTCCTTGTTAACCCAAATGAAAGAACTCTTAGCCACAATCCACATAAGTATGGAAACAAGGCCAATATGGCCTTCATTTATACATTGAAATTGTATAGATATTTATTCATTAGAATCTTTATATTGCTGATCTTTTAAAGGTTGACATTTGTGGAGTATAAATTAAGATAGAAGAAACTTACTTCCATTTGAATAACTCTAGCATTTTAGGTCTGATATAGCTTTAACATTTCAGAGTAAGAATCACATTTCAGATCTAATATATCTTTAACATTTTTATGGTAAGAATCACAGTTACAAAATTCCAATATGAAAAGGTTAGAAAATATAAATCTTACAAGTCGTTCAGCAAATTAATTTTTGAAATTTAAAAAATAAATGCTCTATAAAATTCATGAAATATATTTCTATCAACTTATTTTTAACATGAATCTCTAGCATGCCATTAATAAGATTTAATTTGATAACTTTTACATTCAATATAAAAGTTATTGTTTTAATACTATTTTATAACTTTATTTTTTTTCATAATATTATATTTTACTATTGGCCTATTTTAGGATTTGATTTTTTCATTTTATAGCTTTTTTTTCCATATGAATTTTTTGTTTTTGTTTTTTAAGAATCTTCTAAAAGTATATGTATTATTTACTAGTTAAGTATGGAAGATGGAAATAAAATAGAGTAGTTTTTGAGTATGATTTTTAGAATTTTTTTGACAGAATTTTGGTTGGAATTTGGTAAAATATTTGATGGCCAAATCTTGATTTGTGTTGTTTAAACTGTTTTTTACTGTACATATAGATTCAACACTTTTGAAAATCCCGGAGGTACTTAGATTATGAAAATTGTATGTCTCAAAACTTGTGATTTCAATTAATCTTTACCAAATTCTAAACAAATTAAATTAGCAAATAAACCAAAATTCTTTTAAAAAAACCACACTTTAAACCTAAAAAAAATTAATCCTTCTTATATTCTAGAAAAATTAAATGTAAAATAAACCAAAAACCTTCCCAAAGATCACTCTTAAAATTACTCAATATAAATTTCATGCCACAAACAACGAAAATGTGTTGGTGCTAACAACTCTCGCAATGTGTTGATATCAAAAAATACTGGATATAAAAACACTTGAATGACTCGTTGTATAAGTCCTTCCAAGAAGATAAAATTCACATTGAACATGTATTCCCTAAATTCTTAATAATGAGGAGGTTTCTTAATAATGAGGAGGTGATTATTCAGGGCTGGTGTTCTGTACCAAATTCGAATTCGATGAATTATCGACCGTACCGAACCGAACCGAATCAGCTAATCCCGAATTTTCAAGGCCATTATGACCGACAATGGTAACAATTAGGAATTAAGATGGCATTAGTGTAAATTTATTCGAAAGTTTATATTTTAGATTTCAGTTTAAATATAGTCACAAGATATTTATAAAATACAGGGAATCGATGAAAATAATATTATTTATTTATTTATTGATTGTATGTTTATGAGTTGAAGTTTTTTTGTCGGTTTTTTTGTTTAATTTTATTAAAATTCGATAGGAATTTATTGAAATCACAAGTTTGATGGGTTATCTCTTCAAAATCAAGTGCCTAAAAGTTTTTTAGGGTGCTCAATCCATATATACAGTGAAAAAACCAGTTTAAGTAATACAAATCAAGATTTCATCTCAATTGTTTCTGCCATTTGTGCCACCAGAAAATCTAAAAATTCGCACTAAAAACAACTTGATATGTATATATTCGTTAAGAAAAAATGTTTTTTTTTTTTTTTTTTAAAAGCTATACAAAATACTATCTTATTTTATTTATATTTAATTTTTTAATTTTATTTTGAGTCATTTAAAATATATTAATATCTTATACAAATAAATGTTTATTTTTTTAATATTTAATTTAGGTCTTTAAATTCAATGCAGATATTCTCTTTCAAGATAATGATGTTAAGGCTAAATTGCTAAATGTCCATGCTTCCAACAGTCATGAACACACTGTTTTGTTGAAAATATATAATTTCAAGGCTGTGCGCGCAATCCCCGAAACCACTGTTGAAATACCATAAACCGCCTGCAACCTCATCGCACCACCTTTCGGCTTAAAGCTGTTTCTGTGCAACGAGCTCCGACGCGTTTTGGTGCTGACATGTGGATCGGCATGACATCAGCACTGACATTTATCGGACGATAAATGTCAGTCAACTTACCCCGCCCGATATGCGTCCGATTGAAGAGATTGCTCTCCACCGTTCGATTCCCAGGAAAGGACTCCGCCGTCTACATTGTTCAAAGTACACACGGGCCTGTTAAAAATTAATGCAACTTGGACTTGGACCATACCTCATGTTAAATGAAATGACATAGTTTTTGGTAAAGTTTTCAATGTTTTTGATACGGCGCCTTAATACGAGGTATGGAGGTAAAGTCGTAATGTAAGGTAAGTTTTATTTTTATTTTTTTTTGTATATGTTTTTGAAAGAGCGTTGACTCCAGGCAGATGTAAAAAAAAGCACACGGGGATTGTATTGAGTGTGTGTGTTATGTAATGGCAAATGAAGAAAATTGAAACAGGGGTCCGCAGCACCAGAAGATGAAATGTGAATCGCACACAGTGAGATAAAAAAAAAGGGGATTGTATTTGCAGCAGCAAACAAATGAAAACCAGAGAACACACAGGAGTGTGTGTGAATATTTTTGGGTTTGTAATATAAAAGGAAAATGCAGCATCAGTGTAAAACCATTTTGTTTTGGTAAGAAGTAAAAATTTGTGCACAACAGTGCAGGAGAAGAAGGAAAAGTAAATGAAGAAAACCAAGGGTAGCTTATTTCAAATCCATGAATTGTTTCACACAGGTGAAAAGGTAAATGTGTAAAACTCTGTAATTTTGTTTTCACACAGCAGTGAATGTAAATGAAATATTTACACACAATGGTGTAAAATTTCATAGGAGGCAGAGTAAGTTTTGTGAAAATGTTTTGGTGAATCCCTCTGAGTAAAAGAGGGTGAATATGTAAGTGTTTTTGTTTAATGAATAGAAATCATTTTATGGTGGTGGAATACTCTGTGTTCTGTGTAATTATTTTTAAAGACTTCTCTGTGCAAAAAGATCCTGGAGCAAAGGAAACAGAGCATTGCCTCTATGTTTTATATTTTGTGGTTTTGGTATTTAACCATTGCAAACACAAAAATACCCAACAGTGGTATCAGAGCAGGCTTAGGCTCTTTGTAGGTGACAAAGAAGCTGAAGGGAGGAGTGTTTTGGTTGCAGCAGTCAGTTGTTTTTAAATACACAGTCAAGGATTTAGAAGCATAGCTGAGGATGCAAGGAATGGCCAGCACAAGCACTGGTATGGGTATGTTTAACACCTAGCTCCCACA